>KV417548.1:41845-108958 GCA_001630335.1 Athelia psychrophila | reverse complement strand
GGTCTCAATCCTGTAATGACCGACCTAGTACTTACGGCCGAGTAGCAACATGATGCGTTGCACGCTTGAAAATCTCCAGTTGTATTCAGTTTGCGGCGCCCACCAGCTGCACGATCCGCTCGACCAGCGCCCTCATCACTTCCGCCTTTGACTGCCCCACGCTCAGCACCTCCTCGTGGCTCACCTCCTCCGCCTCCGTCTTGATCTCCGCCGCGCTGCCCGTGACCTCCGCCTCCACTTCGGCCTTCACGCTGCGATACCCATCCGGTATCTTTACGGCGTTCGTGACGAGACTTAGCACCAGGACCTCCATCCCCTCGGCGCGCGCGACGACCACCTCCGGCACCGTGCTCATGCCCACCACGTCTGCGCCCGCCGCGCGCAGGAAGCGGCCTTCTGCGGGAGTCTCGTACGTCGGCCCGCTCACCCACGCGTACGTCCCCTCTGCGGTCGCCTCGCGCGGCAGGCCCAGGCCATGGGATGCTGATCCGGGAGATGCGGGGGAATGCGCAGCGAGGAAGGCGAAGCGGCGCAGACGCGACGAATACGCAGCGGAGAGGGGGGTGAAGCGCTTGTGCGGCGGCACGACGGGGCCCAGGAGCGGGTTGAGCGGCCCGGTGAGGTTGGGCAGCGCGAGGTGGTCGTGGATCACGACGATCGTGCCCACCGGGATCTTGGGGTTCAGTGAGTGCGGGGGCTTGTTCAAAGCTCGTACTCGAATTTTTGAGATCGGCGCGCTCATCGAGCCGCTGGAGGCGGGACGGATAGCACTGCATTGTGTCTTTGATAGCCGGTTTGGTTTACTGGGGTGGTCATGCGGAGTGTGTGCGAGTGCTCTCTCATTGCTCGTGGTCAACTTCTCGTGATCGGGTGGATCTGGCAGCCGCTTTCAGCGCGTGGGTTCTGCTCGCGCCAGAGGTTTGAGAGAACGCACTGGCTTGTTGGGGTGGCCATCCGGACTGAGCACGCGTGCTTGCTGCCGCATTATCGTCGCCTTCTCGAGATCAGCGCGACTGCCCAGCGCGCTCCGATGCGCGTGTCATCGCTGTTACCAAGGTTTGTGAGATCCACTGGTTCTTTCGGGGTGGCCATCCGGGGTACGTGTGAGGGCTAGCTGCCGCGTCGTGCCTGAATTCTCGATGTTGGTGAGATCCCACAGCTGCTCACAGCGTGCGTGATAGCTGCCACGCGTGGTCTGAGAGCAGGCCTGGCTTGTTGGGGCGGTCATCGGGAGTGAGCGCCAGGGCTTCCTGCTGCGTCGCAATCGAAGTGTGAAGATGTTGGGGATCTCTGTGGACGCTTGCGAGCGCGCGTCATTGGTGGCAGCGATGCTTGGGAGATAGTCTGGCTTGTTGGGGTGGCTATCTGGTTTGATTGTGAGGGCTTGCTGCTGCGTCGTGATTGAATTCTGAATCTCGCGCGCGTTCTCTTCTGCCGCCTTCCGTCTTCTGTTCCGCCTCTTCCTGCGACTGAGGTTTGAGAGAAAACCTGGCTTGTCGGGGTGGCCATCCGGAGTGAGTGCGAGAGCTTGCTGCCACGTCGTAATCGAATTCTTGAGATCAGCAAGATCATCCAGCCGCTCAAAGCGGGAGAGATAGCCGGCACCGAGCTTTGAGAGGCGACTTGATTTTGCTAGGTGACCGTCTGGAGTGAGTGCGAGGGCTTGCTCAAAGCTCGCGATCAACTTCTTGAGATCAGTGGGATCCCTCAGCTGGCCAAAGCGCGTGAGGTAACCTGAACCGAGGTTTGAAAGAAGGTCTGGCTCGTTGGGGTGGCCTTCCGGACTGAGTGCGAGGGCTTGTTGAAAGCTCACAATAGCATTCTCGAGATCGGCGAGATCCCCGAGCCGCCCAAATCGCGCTTTATAGCTGTTGCCGAGGGTTGAGATATACATTGGTTTGTCGGGGTGGTCATCCGGAGTGAGCGCGAGCGCTCGCTTACAGATCGAAATATTGAGATCGTCTTCAACTTCCTCGGGAATCCTCCATTCGAGCTGGCTTATCTGCGGTACGGACACTGTACGTATATCCGATAGTTGGCGAAGATTAGGAGGCTCATGCGCCAGCTGGAAAAGCTTAACGGTCATAAAACCCATGCTCTCCGGAGCGGAGCGTTTCGAGCTCTTACCAACGTCCGCCACAGTAACATGTTCAGCTACCATGTCAGGGACCAGAGGTGCAATGGTGAGCTCCAGAGCAGCCGCTATAATTGCGGTCATGAGCGTTCAGATATACACTAGTGTGATTAGGATTCACCATCTTCGTCCGCGCATGTTTATACAGCAGGTTTCCAAGACTTGTGTCAGTTCGAGCTATGCTAAGGCTCTCGGAACTATTGTGAAGGCTGCCCTTGATTTCGATACTGACGATTGAAGATGGATGGCCAGCGCTGATAGGTTGTCAAGGATGGGACAAACTGACGCTGCTAAATGAAGCTGTAAAACACACATTCTGATAACTTGGTTCCATTGGGCGGTCACCGTGGACATCGTGCGATGCACCTCCCTTGAATCGTCGACTTTCACCTCCACGTACAGTTCATAATTATCATCTTGCTCCGTTGGGCCGTGAGTCCACTCAGCCGCTCCAACTGTAACAGCTTATCATAAGACCAACAGCACACTTGAACGACGGTTTGACGTACCGAATAGCGCATAGTATTCCGAGTGTTCATCCAAATCCATGGTCGCAATAGCGAAAGGCGATATTTTATGTTCTTAGTGAAGAGATTAGAGAACCTAGCAGATGTCGATGGACTATTGACCAGGGCAGATAGACAAATGGATCCAGGATCATTCAGGGTATGTGGGTGCGGTCCGCGGATTCGGGATTCCGAATCCTGTCAACCCTCGTGTCACGTGGGCCACTCGATGTAGCCTCAGAATTGCCTCAAAATTTGAAATGTACCGAGAGGTACCAGTTTGAGTCGACGCTATGCGCCATCCTAGGCTGTCCTCCTGATACCAGTCACGCACTCAAAGAACTTAGTGGCAGAAGTGGTGAGGTTCTTTAATTCCCAACCACACACGAATCATATGCCGATCCGATATATACAATGTTGGTTTGATGCTGCATCCTATGAAACTACATTGTTACAATTTATATGACCCGTACGGAACTGCTTTATTCTGGATTCGCCATAGCTCCTCATCATCGGTGCCCGGTAGGGGCGGGTTCATGCCGTTCTCATTCCAGAGGTTGCGCTATTTCGATTGTGGGGCTCTTAGTCAAATTCTCCTATCACGATCTAGAAATTTTCACTCACATCGTCCTCTGTAAGCTGCACCTCCCAGTCAATGCCCCGGTCCTTTGTCCAGGGCGCGAGCACTGCTTCATAGCGGTCCATGAACCCCCTCTTGGCTGCCTCACTGTGGTCGAACCCTGGTTAGAATCTGCAGCCGGGAGGAGAAAGGGCCGTTTTAGAACATACTTGGAGAACTGTCTTGCGATATGCTCTATGCCTATCCGCAGGAACTTGTCGTTATTTCTGCCGGAGACAAAATAATGTGTGACGGGCACATCGATGAAAAGGACCACCACGTAAAAGGGAGGAAGCTTAAGGCTTATGTATATCGCAGTGATAGCGGCCGCGATATCCTTGCGGTCTTGGTCGGAGTAGAGAGTTAGGGGAACGAACAAGCGGTGAAGAGGCATGTTGGAAGGCTGGTAATGAGATGGTGTAAAAGTTGTAGTAGGTGTTGCTTGTTAAATTGCAGGTGCTACACCGTGCATTTTAAAGGCTCGTCAAGAGCGGTCGGGGAGGCCTCGGCATGCGTCATCTGGTGTATAAGTCATGGCAATTGCATCGACGCACCAGCCGGCTCGGTGTTGACTTCGGCGACCATGGATTAGGGCACCAGCTGCTATACACAAGCTCCGCCACGCTCGGCTTCGGTCCGGCCGAAATTTTGTACTTCCTCCCCTCGGCATCGGGGCTTACAGAGTGCACAGGGTGATAGTGATGATGCATTCAGTGCCACCGAGGTATCCGCAATACTGCACTGCATGCCACCTGCCACCTGAGACAGTGCATGAGCCCAATTGACCGAGCAGAGCCGCCGAGGAAACCTAGGACCGCATTAATTGTGATCAGAATCATCCAGTGTCAAGAAGTAGCCAGGCTCTTTATCGACCACCCAAGAATCATACATCCGTGGAGATCCAAGAAACGAGCTTAAACGGACCCACGCAAGTTCCTTGAAATAGTCACAGATGCGCAATGGCCCGGGTGAATAGATCCAGACTATGCCCGGAAGGCTTGACCCTGAAAATGACCTGCTAACCTATGGCTATCGAATTTTCAGGTTGCGCACAGGTCCAGCATAGTTAGATGTGTATCTGTGAATTAAGCTAACCAAGAAAAAGTCAAGATGTTCTTGCGGACTCTTAGATCTCGGTAGTGTAGACGGATGATTTACATGGTGAGACAAGGTGAAATTATCATTCTGAGCCTCTGAGCAGTGCTCTGAACCAACTGATGGATTCAAGGATGAGAATCTTCATTTTCAATACTTGTAGACGTCGTGTGCAAGTGTGTGCAATGTGCATGTTGGAGCTGTTGAAGTGTCGTGCGAGCGTGAGAGCATATTTGAAAGACTGTACAGTCTCCTTCGGACGCAGTATCAGTGCAGGGTTCAGTTCACATTACCGACGCCCCGGCCCTACGACGACCTCAAGACCACCGCCAACGTGAGCCCCCCTCCCACTTATCGTGCTGCCTTCTACAGAAATGCTGACTGCTCTCTCTAGGACCCCCTTTCTCCCGTCGTTAAATGTGAGCATCTGTCCTTATCCGCTCGATCGTTGGCTGGGCAGGTGTGTGGGTCAGGGAGGGGAGGGCCAGTTTTGGCGGACCCAGCAGCGAAGACGACCTTCCCCCCAGCCAACCCTTCCGATCTCCATATACATATACCCCCGAAACGACGCTGACCGATGCACATGCTCAGATCCCCCAATGGCCCAACGCGTAACACTCCGCAAGCGCCAGCCGTACAACACGGTCTCGAACCGTCGCCGCGTCGTGAAGACCCCCGGCGGCAAGCTCGTGTACCACCACCTCAAAAAGCTCCCCACACAGCCCAAGTGCGGCGACTGCGGCATTGGCCTGCCCGGCGTCCCCGCGCTCCGCCCAAGGGAGTACGCGAACATCTCCAAGCGCCAGAAGACCGTCCGTCGCGCATACGGCGGCTCGCGGTGTGGTGACTGTGTCAAGTCACGGTGCGTCCGATGTTCTCCTTTCCACTTTCCACTTCCCCATCCTGCACGCCCCGATCTCCACATACCGCTTCTACATCTCCCCACCTTCCCGCACCCCATTTGCCTGCCCACTTTGTTCTTTACACCGCTGCACCCGAACCCCGAACTGACCGGCTGCATAAACACATCCAGGATCCTCCGTGCGTTCCTCGTCGAGGAGGCGAAGATCGTGAAGCGGGTGATCAAGTCGCAACAGCCTGGGGCCCGGAAGTAGGAAGTAAAAACGGGAACGGGAGTTACGAGTTGCGATTGCGAGGGGGTGTTGCTTTCCATGTATTCATGTCGTATGCAAAGCCATGATCGAGATAAACTGCATACGTTCTCAGATCGCAGGGGATGCGCGCCATGGCCACGATACGTGCAATCTATCGGTCTAATAGCATCCTCGGTTCTGCGTCTATCGTCAGAAGGCATCTCTCTGTGTGCATTCGCGATTTTTATTATCTACAGATAAGTACTGGCTTTTCTCGACACCAGTGACCTGCGCATGCTCTGTCAGAACGGTCATGTGCGCAGTTGAAACCGCTGTGTCGAAACATGCAGCTCAGTCCTGACACCTCCTGAAGGACTTCTGCTGCAAATCAAATCAGGAAGTTTTCAATGCAAGAATTTTACAAGCAGCTTGGAAGCAGTTTTGTGGGTTGGCATAGCGCTCCCAGTTGCCAAGAAACGACCAGAAAACAAATGGATCAATTGCCACGGTGGCTGTGTAAGTGGCACTGTGCTGCGGTCCGCCCGCTGTTATGTCACCGCCTCCTCACTGGTTTCATCCTGCTCTCATCCCCCGTTGTTGTTCATACTCATTTACTCCCCTCCACCCTATAATATTCTGCCAATTACGGAAATTCTTTGAATCATGGACACAAGAGCACCCCCTCAGACGGGTGTGTGTAGTTGGTCCTTCGGTGCCATCCTAATTGCTCACTCGATCGACTGGTCGTATTTCCAGGCACACCACGGCTGGCCCGTGGTTTGTACACCCGCAATTTGAAGCCTGTCATCCTTGCCAGTGAGCGCTCATGCTCCCTATGCGATATCGTAGAAGAGTCTGATCGGATCCATCGCAGCAAGCTCGATGACTTGCTTGTGGTCGCTTGTTTGGTATGTCGCATCTCCGCCAGTTCGCCCCCAATGCAAATACTCACGATTCAATGTGCTCTGCAGGGCTGTATGTTGAGCTTTAGCGTGATAATAAGTCTAAGCCGTTGTCTCATGTGCATGTATAGGTCGGCGAGTTCCAGAATGCCGGCTTGGACGACAATAGTAAGCACACCTTCTCCTCGTGCGATCTTCTGCGCTGATGCGCGCGAGACAGATGATTTCCGTCAACTGCGCACATTCTCCATCTTGCTAGGCGCCCTGTTCCTTGCCGCTGCTCTCATCGAGCTGCTCGGTGTCGCCTCGTGCTTCACTGTGAGTGCCTGTGGCCCCTGATACCCCTGATGCCAAGGCAAAGGCTGAACAGCGCTTTAGCAACGCCTTGCGATCATCCGCGCCTATGCTTTTGGATCTGTTCTTTCTGCCTTGTTGATTGTCGCCGGATCGTTGATATCTGTTATAGTGCACTTCTCCCAGAAGGTATGTAGTGGCTATACCACTCTCTCCAGGACAGCCGCTTACCCCCTACCACCCTCTTCAGAGCGAGATAATCGGCTCATGTGAGAAGCTCGTGACGAGCTCCGACCTCAACGTGGTGCGCCCCCTCTTCATCCCCATTACCACCCCCTTTCTTTCTGCTAAGCTAACTTGCTCGCACAGTCGTTCGGCTGGTTCGGCTCGCACACAAGCGACCAACTCACGCCCTCCCAAGCCGCGGAGTTCTGTCAGGACGGCTGGAACCACGAGTCGTGGTCCTCGATCCTCGTGCTGCTCGCCGAGATCGTGCTCAGCGCGCTCTTCTCCGTACTCGCGTTCACGTACTACCGCCAGTGCCTCGACCCAACCTCCACCGCGAACGCCTTCCGCGCACCGTCGAACCAGATGCGCGCGGAGGGCGCCGCATATCCGGGGCATTACAACCGGCCCTACAACAACGGGGGTGCGCTGTCGAATTTGTCGTATGACGCGCCGTTCGCGCCGCCGCCGGGCCCGCCGCCACAGTTTGCGCCGATGCACAGCGAGGACGACCTCGGGAAGCCGCCGATGTACCACGAGGGGGGGTACGGCGGGGGCATGGGGATGGACAAGGACGGGATGGATAAGGGCGGGAAGGCCGACGACCCCTTCGCGGATTTTGAAGGAGGTGGGAAAGATACGAAGCACGGGCACGGGGACGACCATGATGAGTTTCACGCATGATTGATGACTGTCTGTTGCTTGTGAATGTTTAATGTATCTTGAGGGCTTTTAACTTTGACGACTATCTCACGCGAGCTATTAACTGTGCATAATACTTATTCAAGATCCTCTCAGAAAGCCGTGTGCTGGATGGCTTGTAGGCTTTTGAGTTGAAGCGGCAACCCACCAATCTACGCTGTACATGGTGTTCATCGCCCTTAAAAAAAAACCATGTATGATCCACCTTCTTGGGCCTGTTCACGATGTTGATTTCATGGATGAATTGGAACATACGAGGGCTCGGGATAGACACAACGATAAAAAATTGGGCCAAAAGACAAAATGGACACTGGGAGGATTGAACTCCCGACCTCACGCAATCTCAAATGCGAAGCGTGCGCGCTACCACTGTGCCAAGTGCCCTTGATGAATTGAGTTCCCCTTTGACGCCCTTGATCTAACAAGATGATCAACGCGAGTTTGATTGGTTGAACTCTAGCATGGCCACGTACAATTACCAACTTGGACTGGATTCGGGCCCAACCTGTCCTGGCCCCATCCTCTGGGTCTCCCACATGCCACCATTTCAATAGGCTCTTTTCGTGCTGCTCTTGTCCCGATGTGGTCCCAAAGCAACTTTGTGTTGGGGATCTGCATTCGATAAATATTAAAAGCAGACACAGTAAGTATCGCTGTACGAGCCAAAATATACAACACCCACTTCTTAAGATCTTAAGCCCCAAATCTGTTTATTCCTTCTACTTGTTGTTCTCAAAAGGATATGGGTGTACAACACTTTGCAAAGATCAGATTTGAATTTGAATTTGAGCTGAATTCATACAGTTGTCTCAGGCCCAGTGTACGTACATGTGAATCAGAAAGGCGCCAAAATGAAAATGAAAAGGCCTGGGCACCTGATGGACATATGCATCCTGCCAGATCCTGCCGATAGGCTGCAGCCTGGGCTAGCGTTGTTTGTGAACTTCGTGAAGGGTTCTGATCGGTTCGACAATTTGATATCTCGCTTGCATATCGGGAATAGCCATAGCTGTCACTGTCACTGGTCCGCACTCGTGCCCCGCAGGTTAGGCACAACCGCTCTTGCAGCGATTCCTTTCCATTTTTCACTTCAAACCCCCCAGCGCATTCACCTCTCGGTCGCCTGCCCGTCCAGCGGACCTCGGACATCATGCAACGGCGCACAGGCAAGGGAATGGCCCACATCACACCACCACTCGGCCAATTCGCATCCATGACGGGCTCTTCTGAGAAATCAGCACGACTCATTAACCGACGCTCATTCGGAGTCACCAATCGGATATGGGCCATCCTTTTGCTTTTCGTGTTCATAGTCTCTTTCACGCGTTACGTTCTGCCATCGGCGCCAGGAGGGGCAGGTGCGCGCTTGGGCGCATACCCCGCTTCGACTCTCAAGTCAAAGAACTACCTAAACAAGACCGCAGGCTTGACGGAGACGAATCCGTTTGGGTTTTGTCCGGTGTTTGGACCTGGGGATGACCTTGGGAAAAAGTACGGGTCGGTGGTGCTGGGCAAGACGAGGTCGCATCTTGGGAGCAGTGGCAGGGTGCAGAGAGTGCTACACAAGGCGCTGCTTGGGCAACCTGTCACTATCAGCGTGCTGGGTGGCTCAGGTACGCGACTGTCTTCTGAATAATTGCATTACCGCTCACAGGCTTGTAGTTTCTGCGTGCCATGGTGCCGGAGATGACCCTGTCGCAACTCTGTGCTACCCTTCGCGCTTCTTCAACTGGTGGAACACGGTGTTTCCCCATCCTGCTTCCGAGCTTACCAACGGCGCTGTTCGTCGCACAAATTCCGCCTACTTTGGTTACTGTAACGCACACCATTTACCGGACTATACCGACCTTATCATTCTCGAGTTTGCTGTCTCCGACGATGCGTGAGTGTCCCATCTATGTCGTTATAGAATACGCTTTGAACCGTATCTCAGCGACCGCTCCACTGTCGAGACCTTTGAGCTACTCGTGCGGTCGATTTTGCTACGGGAGGACCAACCCGCCGTCCTTATTCTGGGTCATTTCAGTCCCCAGGTCCAACTAACTGATGGCTTTGGGGCAGCTGACGTCTGGCATAACATGGTGGCTCAATTCTACGACGTCCCACATATCACGTACGTGGCACTCATTTAATCGTTCGCCACCGTATTGACCTGGCGTGCAGTACGAAAGCCGTCATGTACCCGCAATTCATCGCGAGTCCCAATTCCATCAAAAAGTACTTCACAGATCCAGTTCTAGCCAACAAGGCAGGGCACGGCATCTTGGCGGACGTCCTCATCGCGTACATGCAAAGCCAGATCTGCACGGCGTGGGACATCGCCACTGGACATTCATTTGAAAGTGTACCCGTTGCAACTGTCGCGGGTGCTGAGCCCAAAGGCCTGTTCGGTGGAATAGGACAGAGAAAAGGCCCGCCCACGCCCGATAAAGACCTCGCTGATGTGTTGGGCACGGAAGCGAAGAAGGCGGGCCCTATTCTGCCTCCGTATCCCCAGCTCAGCGTGCCCCCATCACTCATCAGCACTCTCCCAGAGTCCGACCGGCCCTTTGAAGAGGTGCGACCCTTCTGCGCGTCTGCAAATGACCTCATCAATCCGCTCCCTCCCTCGCTGTTCTATGGCTCCGGCTGGAACGCGTTTCACCCTGACGGCAACGCCGGGCAGTCGGAGCTACTCCATTACTGGTACTCGACGCTGCCCACGAGCAAGCTACGCATACCCATCAACATAGGCGCAGGCGACGTTGCCGTGTACTACATGAAGGAGCCTATCGGTGGTGACAACGAAGAAGCGAGCGCCATCGAGTGTTGGGTCGATGATAACTACGGCGGGGCAAAGGTCATTGAGAGTGGCGGGGATGTCGACTCGCCCACACCAGCGTAAGCCAACCGTCGCTTGCTTTACCACTATTCATTAACATCCAATGCAGCCTCGCGATCATCGATCACTTCGTCGCGAAAGGGTCTCACTTTGTAGAATGTGCGCTCTTGGGTGAGGAGGGCCAGGGCGTGCCCGCGTTCAAAATTCTGGGGATATTTGCAACATAGTCCCCTGATCATGTTTTAGCTTTCGTATTGCACATGCACGGACAAATTTGTAAAATACACGATTTCCCCTCGATGCTTGTAGGCCTGAAAGGACGTGCGAACGTGTAGAAATAATTTTCCAATTCACCTGCATTTCGCTTCTGAAATGTGTCGATCCCCGCCAGAAGTGTCAGACTGTCACCGGCATCAGTACCCTGATTGTGGACCTTTGTTTCCCTCATTTCCCAATTAGTCCGACGTAGTAGGTCGTACACCCACTCTATCCACTGCATGGCCCATGCTCGAGAAACGGCCAGTATGACCCTCGTAGCGCAGGTGAGACGCATCCCGACGCCCCTCGCCATCACCATAGGCGTGATCCTAGGCTTCTTTATTTCTCGCCTACTGCCCACCGTGAGTGTGACTGGCATCTCCCCTGCACCACTTTTGAGCTTTGTTCCAGTCTACGACACAGGCGGCATGGAGGGGGGGACATGCCCCGGCATACAAGTCCTCGCGACCAACAACGCGCCAGCCTATCAACGTGCCCACAATCGAGCAGCGCTTCCGCGTGCTTGAACTTCTGACCTCCATCTCTCCCCACCACACAAAAGAATGCACCCGCAACTCCCAGCCGCTGTACGCTCAACAGGTTCTGGAGCGCTATGCGCCTCTTGTAGGGCACAAGACACCTGCCCAATCTTCATTCTGGGACAGGTTGGGTCTCAATGCCGATGACATGGATGGACCAGAGCGAGTCCGGAGGGACCTGCAGCAGTCTGAGCACAAGTACTTCTTCGCCATCAATCTGTACAACTCCTTCGACATCATCCCCGATCTCTTCGCGACGCTTTTCCGCGTGTCCGCCATCCTGGGTTACCAAAATGTCTTTGTGTCCATCTACGAGAACGGGTCCACGGACCAGACAAAAGCGCTGCTCAGAATATTCGACGCGCTCACGAGGAGCGTTGGTATGCGCATCACCATTCGGACGTCCATGCGGACAAGAGGCGCGTTCAATCACCGAATCGAGTACCTCGCCGAGGTGCGGAATGCAGCATTCGTGCCCTTGCATGAACTCAGGGACACGGAGGGAGAATATTTCGACAGCATCATCTTCATGAACGACGTCTTGCCCTGCGTGGATGACCTTCTGGAGCTGATCTGGCAGAGCCGGAGGAACAATGCGGGAATCACTTGCGCGGCAGATTACATGTACCATAGCGAGATCGTGCGTCCTGCAGTTCAGGCTTCCTGTTTGCTAAGACTAAACTTTATACTTCCAGGGTGCACCAGTGTTCTACGATAATTGGGTAGCACGAGACATCAACGGCACTGCACTGGAAAATGCTCCCTTTGAGAGGATATTCCACCATCCTCCCTCCAACTCTCTCTTCCAACGGCACTTGCCCATCCAGGTGCAATCATGTTGGAACGGAATTGCGGTCCTCGACCCTGCGCCGTTCTACAAGCCCCCGCACGTTCGCTTCAGGATGGCGCGAATCATGGAAGATGAGTGCAGTGCCAGTGAGTGCAGCCTGATCTGCAATGACTACTGGGAGCGGGGTTATGGGCGGATTATGATGGTGCCCCGTGTCAAGCTGGCTTACGACCAAGTAAGCACCTTATGCATGGGACACTCTTGTCTCTCTTTTGCTGATAGTGCTTGTCCATTTGCAGAAAGTATTCGATATCATACATCCTGAACGCCGCAATCTCACCGCAATTCGAGGCTACGTTCGGATGGGTGGACTTCCCGACAATCCCCGTACGGACCCACAGGACCGGATGTGGTTTGGCCCACACGATAGGTTGTTTGTTGAGGAAGAGAGCCAGGAAATAGATTTCAAACCTGGTCCTGATCATGGTACGTGCTGTGTTAATCGATGCATGCCCCCTGCTAACACGCCTGATTTGGCAGTATGGTGCTGGGGTTGGGACGGCGCCGGTGATCTAGACGGGCCGGATGTCGATCCTATCTGGGAGAGAATGTCAAATGAAAGTATAAGGCCGGAAAGTGTGACCGTCAAACATGACAGGAGCATTAGCTTAGACGGCAGCGGGGTGGGCTTGGGGATATAACGGACACGGCGACGGCGCATTTGAGATATAATCAGTTACCCTATATATGTATTCCTGGCAATGGGTCCAAGCCAGCTGCAATTTCTTGACATTTATATGTTGTCTAGATTTTCCGCCACCTGTCCAAAAGCGTCGACGAGACGATAATCGATGTTCTGGACCCAGTACTAGTGCCTGAATGACCGTGTCAGTTCCTTGCAAGCTCTTGCGACCGTTGCAGCGCCCCTCTTCCACTCTGAATCGTGGCCTCACTCACTCTCAAAAGACGTTCGGAGGAGAGTGAGCTGACTGACGAAGAGTCACCAGACAGACAGCGATTACGATTAAGTGTCATGGATATGCCACAAGAGGACAGCTTGCGCGTCAAACCGTTCAATGTCTCGAGATTTTCTAGCCATGCCCTCAGCGTGAGTTCTTCTTTAAAGTCGATATATATATCATAAATCCTGATCCATGTCAGTAGTCTCTTCCCGAGATGGAGGCCCAGGACCGCGCGCAATTCTTAGAATCGCTGAAAGCCGACACGATTCCTGAGCTAGCCGCCACGGTCCGTCTCTGGGAGCAAACGCTGCTGCCACGTTATCGCATTCCCTTCTTTCTCGTCCGTGTCGCCGATGTACGGGCAGCGCTCAATTCGACCGCGACCGCTCTCATCTTGTACAAGGAGGTGCGTGTGCTGTCGAGTGCTTTCCCGAGATCGGATAATAATGCTACGGCGTCAGGCGCAAGCTCAACTGGATCGCGATCCTGTCTTTGATGACTTTGTAGATCATCTCTCCAGTCAATGCCACGCCGATGAAGAGAATCACCGTGAGTTTCTCGGATGCCCAATGTTAAGCGCCCAGGATCTTGACTCGTTCACATCCATTCTCTCAGGCCAGACGTATTCGCAAGGTGTATTCAATCAGCCTTGGAGAGGGACTTCACACTATCGGTTTCCTATCATACCATGGGCTCCAGACCAGATGGACGATATCAAGGAACGCTGGGCCGTAATGCGAGGCAAGACGCGAGAACAGCAACTCCTTAGGCACATCACCATCGAGACCAATCTGCTAGAATCAGCGTTTTCCCTCACGAGCGCTGTGAGTACCAGCATTAGCTGGCCCTTGAAAATGCTCATTGATCTCTGATTCTCACTCCTAGAGTATGCGGAGGCTTATCCGAGAGGGATTCGAGGAACACGCCGTAGAGCTCCTGCCAGAGAGTGTCCTGAATGATACATCCATCGTCGTCAGCATATTGCGGGATTCACATAAGGTCTGCATGGTCTGCAACACTGTCCCCGAACGTCGCTGATGTCACACAATCCTTGCATCAGGCTCTCGAACTCGTTCTGAGCGTCGCGCACGACCCCTCAAAACTATCCGTCGAGCTTATATTAGAGCTCCATACAATCTGCATGAAGACAGTTGTTATCCTCCCGGTCCTTGAAAAGCAGAAGGTTGCACCTGGAGTGCCCGGAAAAGCAGAATTCCCGTAAGCCCCCTTCCATACAGTGCATCATGATTGATGGAGCTGATGTTTCAACTCAGAGCGCCGAGTCTAAGGACGGAAGTGCAGGAGCTTACAGGAAAATATCTGCTGAAGTATTCGAACATAGAATTGACTCGACTGGCGACGAAGAAGAATGTTGTGATCCCTGGTCCGCCAAGGGTTCAGTTTTGTCCTTTCGATGATGTTGTCTCTGAATTGGGTAGATTTGTGCACCTAGCGCGGGTGAGTCTATCTGCGAATGGCACAGAGCCGCCACTTACCTCTGCTTGTCACATTAGCAATGGCTGAAAAACTGGCCTCGAAACCCGTTCGCGTCTGCGGCTTGGATTCACCTGGTCATTGGAACCATCCACCCATTCGAAGTAAGTTGCATTTATTTTGGAGCCTTTTACGCCGACTCATTTCGATTCAGAACGGAAACGGTCGTGTCGCTCGGCTAGTAGCATCCATTCCTTTCATCACGGCCAACCTTCCCCCTGTTTGCGTTTTGTCTAACTCGCAGGTCAAGAAAGACTATTTTGAGGGCATTGGAAAGGTATTTACTTTCGCCCCCTCTCACCTTTTGTTGACTAACGTGTCTCTCAGGCTCGTGAGGATGACTACGCCCTACTCATCCAGTGCTTCGTCAAATCACTAGAAACTAGTGTTGGCATGATGGAAGTGTTTGAGTAGTGAGACTGTCGACCTCACCTACTCACGCTCTATTGGACATCGCCTTCTTCATCATATCCAACCAACCACTATCCACATGACTGCTACATTTTCTGTGATGGCTAAAATACCACTGATTCTACTTACTACCCGCTGCTGTATTGGACGTTTTGTTTGTTAAGCATTCGCATTGACTGTATTGATAATTGTAGTATCACAAAAAAAAACAGGTTATTTTATTTAGTTCTTGCATAAGGGCTGAAATCACTCATTACATATGCTAAAGTGTCAACTCGACGACTACTGTATGTAGAACCAGCTGCCGTGCTCGGTGATATTAGAGGATATTAGTACTTCTCAATTTCGTCCTCCGAGTCGATGTCCACTCCGGGCTATATATGATATCCTTCTGCTGCTGCTTGTCCGTGGTTCAAGCTTCAAGCCATAGCTGTAAGCTCACTGGGTCACACTCTGACTATCGGGTGGATATTCAAATTCTAGCCAGTGAGATTCCTTTGGGTCTAACAATTTGCTTTCCCTGAGGCGCTTAGTACTTACTGACTCGTATCAAGGCACCATGCTTTCAAAGCGATCTTCACTAAATAATCGAATACACACGAAGGACGCCGGCTTGGCACTCATGATAATTCGCTTCCCCTCCTCGGCCGTGCACTTTGCTTCCGCCGAGCTTCACTGCCTTTGCTATGCTCTGAATCATACCGTTGGTGTTATCTAAGCATTGCTACGCAACTTTTCTCCGTGCTGGAGGCCTCTAAAGGCTAATTGGGAGCTCTGAAACAGATGTTAAAGCTGGTCGATCAATCAGCTGTGTCGGAGAGTCGATTGAATTGCGGTCTCAGCCAACACTTGGCCGTCACCGATCCTAAGGATGCTCGGCTTGTGGAGATCTGCATTTGTGTATTCACATCATCGGCCTCCACTGTTTCATTCTCGCGAGATATCCTGTGCTGACTAGATCATTTTTCGCCCGTTCATTATCGATAGATCTTAATCTATCCCGGGCAGTTCTTCGAGCGTAGTTTAAACAGGTTTATGGTAAACCTCCCAACTCCACGACAAAGGCTATCCAGCGTCCATGTTCTTGGTTATCATTTTGAAATATAAACATTGGCAAGATATCCCTCGAGTGGGAATGGAAGCTCCGCAACATCCATAATACCTGTGTGGCAGGCTGCGCATG
Organism: Athelia psychrophila; assembly: GCA_001630335.1. NCBI lineage: Eukaryota > Fungi > Basidiomycota > Agaricomycetes > Atheliales > Atheliaceae > Athelia > Athelia psychrophila. Next base: position 92,929 of record KV417548.1, on the reverse strand, counting down.
TATGTGCATCGTCATTCGCTCTTTGATCGCGCGACTAACTTAAATGGGCACAAAGGGTTCATGACGACGATCTCCTGAAAATACCTCGAAGTGTTTGAGGCTGGTTGCGACCCTCGCAGCGCCTGGCTCCAGTCTCAGGGTCATACTGGCCCGACTCGCGGATCCACACGGTAATTATGAGTCGGGGCTGCCCGGTGTTCATTAATTGCATGGGTGCGAAAGACTTTCCATCGGTATGGCTGCCTTCGTATCGATGGCCGAAAGAGAGATATTCCAGCTAACCTGTCGACATCGCTATCGTGTTATCCCTAGGGCCGTCAAAATCTATAGCATCACTCTAAACCCGCTGCCCAATTTCACCAGGAAGCACCTATTCAATGTTCATGATTTGCACGCTGATTGACAGCTTCAACATATACCTCCGAGCTCATGACCTTGATAGGAACTGTCGCCGCCTTCGGCATACACTATACGGCCTACCTCCGACCGAGGTTTAGCATTTGCTCGATTGTCTGATCTTCATTTAATCGTCTGCAAGGCTTCTCCCCAGCAGTCGGTATGACTAAGTAAGACTCCATTCTCCTTTGTCGGCAGCTGTGCATGATGGTGCGTGTGTGTGTGTGTTTTACAGGTTCATAGTATTAGAAACGGTTACATCGACACTGCCTCGAAGGTTCTGAACCGTATTTTACTCGCTCATTTTGCTGGCCTTTAGGTGGCACAAATCTATTGTCAACAAAATACCTCTACCGAGTTGCTTACACTACTGGCCGCTTGATATGGACCGTAAACACCTACCCATGCCGTCAAACGCTTGCCGATTGGCGGCTCCAGCACATGCCCCCCGGGAGGAACTATCCGAACTGACGGCCCAGTGGTGATAGGAACTGCCATTGTTTCGAGATGGCCTAGCCTAACCTAGCCTCAGCCCGCCGTATGACCGAATTGCAATGCCTTCCTACTCGAAACGCTATCCCGCTCCTCTGGATCTGCCGCCACTTGTGATTTGAAACATGTCTCTCATGTCGGGAACTGATGCGTATATCATATACTCTACTAGCCCCACATTCTATCAGCCATCAATCCTGGGGGGGCGACAATCTACTCATCTTGCGAGCATTCGCACAGACGGCTAAACTGATAATTGTTGGACATGGAGTCCGCTGCCGGTGCTTGGTCATGAACCATGTGTGCGGCTTTAGCTGCAAATCGTCGGCGTCGGCGGCGATGCGAAGGAGACAGTAGCGCACGATTTGGGTGATGCCCGATGGTTTCTCAGAATGCAGGGCTATGCAGGCGACCATCTATCTTTCTAGTTACATCTACAGTTGGAGACATCACAGGGTCTGTTGCTTAAATCACCTATGTGACTTTTCACGCATTCAGACGGATTGTGATGGTCGGCGGTGGTGATGCGTTGAAGATGGTGCAAAGTCGAAAGTGACGTCTGAATCTTTTGTGCGGCGCTTCTTCTCCAGCTTGACTTAATCAGCACCCTACCAAACTCTACTGCGTCGTGAAATCTAGTCTGCATCACATCGGGGCTCGTGTGAATGGATATGGTGGGTGTGGCGTGTCAAAACGCGCTGCATGAGACATCGTACTCGAGAAGTGCCACAATGTTCTACGAACATTTTCTCCGTGGCCTCCGGTTCGGATTGCCAGCCCACCGCGTTGGTTGGATAATCCTATTTTCAAACCCCTGCGGCCCTGATACCTGATACAGTGGATTAAGGATTGTCTGATGCCATTAATACTGTCATGCATATTTCCCAGCTGCGGCACCGAAATGATAGCTGTCTCCCAAAGAGTCTGGACAGGGTTGTAATTGCCCTGAAAAGGACGAAAATCGAGCGGAGATTATCAGCGTTGATGAAATACTTCACCGGCAAACGCCTTGCTTGTCAGAAATCGATGGACACCTGCTCAGTATGCATGCACTTGTACATATTTACTTAGGATTTTGCTTCCAGATGGCGTGGCACGGATCTTTCCCTGACAACCTTGTTTGTGGGGATGGTTCGCGGACCGAAGATAGGATATGAAGGGCATGCACAGCACGGTCTGCGCGATTATTTTAGATTCAGAATGATCATCTACTTAGTGGGTTAGCGCGTATGTTTTGAATTGACTAGCGCATAAGGGTTGGCCATCATATTGGAAGGCGGCAGTCGTGCCTCGCTATTGTACACTACTAAGTATACAGCGTACATTTGGAAGGCTGCAACGCTAAAACTCTACCGATACATGCACAGCATCTTCGTGGGCGAGCCGGGGCGTTCGCTCACCCCAGTGACCAGTCAGATTTTCCAAAAGGAATAACCGCATAGAATTCATTTACGCACCAATGCACCAACCAATCAGATTCCGCCCTCCTTTTACAGGGTTCTGGGGGAGGGATCAGATGAGCGGAGTCGGTGATGTCGGGTATTTCAGAGCCCGCGACTATTGTTCTCGCGTCAACCACGAGTGCAGCACGAGACAAACGCGAGGTAATTAGCCAAGCAGGCCGCATGCCGTCGACCAGAGGGAAACAGCTGAAAGCAGCAAATCATAGAGCCACAGATACAGTCAAGTCAAGTATGTGGTGAAGATTTTTCTGCTGATGGCTCCGAGGTATGAAGGAGTGGCCCGTGAGTTCGGCGATGCAGAGCGAGTGGCGTGACCATTCTAATTTGTGCGGTTCCTTTGAGCAGACGATTGTTGAGGACCTTTTGCGGGGAAGGTGGGTGTCCACCGACAAACGGCCGATATCAGGAGCCATAACTGGATTAGTGGCCGGATGCGGCTCTATTTGTGTAAATGCGAACCGTATATATGGCAGATAGGTGGGCTTTTGAGAAACAAGCATGTCAGGCAGTGAGGCGCACCAGGGCGGGCCACCGTGCCAGATCAATCAATGAGATGTAGCTCCGGAAATGTGCCTCTGATATTTCTGCAGACCGTTAGGGATCGGCGCAACATCAGCTATTGCTACCCAGGGATTAAGACTAATTGACCAACAAAACGCCCACGTTTGAGGGCCGGACCTACCGCTTGCGCCACCACCCCGTGCAGCTTCGCGGAGTCGGAGTTTGATTCCGGTAAAGCCCAGTCAGGACCTGTCAAGCTCGCAGAGTCCCTTGAAATCTGTCAAAGAAATCCAATCTCGGAAGCAAAGGCGAATGAAAATTTTACGTTGTTCTCCGATCAAAGTTGACCCTGCTGGTGTTTATGAGACCGTGAGACACCGCTGAGACCCATGAAACTAACGCAAAAGTTATAATCCTCTGGAAAAATAGCCCAAGGTTGACGAGACTGAGAGGGTATTGGTGGCTCTTTTGCTAGCAGCTGACGATCCGGATTAAATTGACGATGATTCGCCACCAGTTTTGCAGTGTTCCCGATATTGAGAGAAGATCCAGGAGATGGCCGGGAACCGATGGGGAGCCCGAACCGAGGACCGGGGCCAATAAGAATCCTTGTGGCTGCAGGATACAAATGCAACCATCTTTTTTACACCGACGCACCATTTCCTCAACCGACCTCTTTCCTTTACGTTGTCAATAACGTTACATGTCGTCTAGCATGACCCACATGAACCTGCCTAGAATCACTCCTTCGGACGATGGCAAGCCAGAGCGCAGTCGGAATGCAAAGGCCCAAGCGCGACACAGGGAGAAGAGGAAGCTGTACATTGAGCAGGTAGCGTACTCCACTGTTCACAATTTTCCTCTCTCAATACTAAGTCGCGTTTCTAGCTCGAATCCACCGTGACCAAGTTGCAAACTGCGCTGGGTACGCGTGCCTAGCTTACGCGTTTCGAAAAGCTCACTAATTATCTTGGATGATACGTAGGCTACACGCCCGACCAAGTCGCCGCCCTGCCACCCCCACTAGTCAAGATTCGCGAGCTGGAGACGGAAAACCAGCGTCTGCACCAGGAGAACGAGGACTTACGCCGCATGCTTGCAGAGAACCCCGAGAACCGTGGTCGCATTCCTCCCGACTTCGGGCGCCGCACGACGTTCCATGATGGACGCGAATGCGACGAAAGGGAATATGACATGACCTCCAAGAAGAGGAAAGTCTCTGACCCGGTCTATTTGGTACGTCCATTTCTCGCATCTCCACAGGCAATTCAACTTACGCTGGTGTGGGTACAGCAAAATGAGCACCGAGTCGATGCTCGCCCGCCGCCGCCGCCTCTAACCATCCCACAACCCGTACCGCACCATTCGCACCACCACCCGCACTCACAACCGCACAGTTATAACGGTGGGCAGCATGCAAACAACACTTCGTCGTCGCTCTACCTCGGCAGCGCCCCAGCGTTCCAGATGCCGCACACGCCCTCGGGCTCGAGCTCCACCTCAAGTCCACCGTTTTCGGCAAGTGGTTTTCCCTAGGCTGGGAGATCACAGTAACCAATCTTCTCCTTTTTTCCCATCTCGATCCTCTCCATTCCATCTTTATTTTGTATCGATATTCCACCACCCTCTTGTTTTGTTACCCAACAGCCTGCACCAGTGCGCCTACCCCACTCCCGCCCTCCTTCGGTGCCTGTCACGCACAACCAAGCCGCCCATTCACTATCGTACGGCAGCTATGGTAGCGTGAAGGCCGAGGAAAGCCACTATGGGGTGCGGCTATTTCCCGTCGTGATGCTCATTACTGTCGCTGATCCTGGTTTATCTCCCTAGGGTGCACATCACAGTTCCAGTCAGTACCCGCCATCTACATTGCCGCCGTTCCAGTCGCCAGCGGAAGAGTGGCACTACGCCGCGGACCGCACGCATCACCGGTGACCGCCGTTTGCTACCAAATTCCAACTCTTCCCTCACCTCGAAAATGGACCGGACTGCAAACATAGAGTGTTATAATGCCTATACCCCCCACCCTCCTTTGTCGCTGTCCGGATATAACCGCTATCGTTTTTATTCGTTTCTGCCATACTACCTGCCCCCGCTCAAATGAAGAGCATTACACATACACCGTACATAGTATTTACCAAGCTCTTTAGTACATATTCCGCGCACCTCCCACCAGTACATACACTTGTATATTACATTGTGCTGTCCCTAATCATGATATGGAAATTATTGGTTTCGATTTCTGCATACGCGCTTGATCGCAATCTCATTATATTTTGGTCACCGGCAACCGAAGGGAGTTATCAGCGCCCCAAAATTATTGACGGTCGTGTAGCGACCCCGACGAGTGGGCGGGGCACGATGCTTCGAAGAACACCTCGCTGAAAATTGCTTGTGGAGTCGCGACCGGTTTGCACGGGACCCACCGCGTATAATCAGGAATTTATTTGGCATCCTCCGCCCACCTCGCAAAAGCACTGTGCCTCTGTGCACACGCCCAGACTTTAGCATTTGCGCCTATCTGCGCCTGGGGTTGCCTAAAGCGATTCTAAGTTCTTGGCTAGACGCGACTTGAAACGCGGTGTCAGCTGGCGCGTCATACGGGTGCAGGTTTCAGATACAGATCTGGGATTCCTCGCGCTCAATGGGCACGGATTCTGATGTTAAATAATGTACGGAAGATCGATCAAGAGTCATTAAATTTGACACGACATATTCACGTAACAGCCGTAACATGTGGACACCAGTGGACCTGGCCTTTGCATCCTGCTTCCTCTCCAGTGACAGCCACTCAATCGGCCGGGGAGGAAATAAACAAAGGGAACTTAAAGAAGCCAAATGGTACCAGCTGTCTGACTGTCAGAAGTGGACATTGACAAGCGGGTACCTAACGTTAAATCAGGTTAAATCAGCAGGACTTCCCCGGGGGCGGCACGCCGCACCATATCGGGTTGTCGGCTGTGGCCGAAGGGCAAGATGGCAGAGATGGCAGAAGATGGCAGACGCGACCAGGACGCGGCTGCCATGCCACCGCTTTAGCCTTTGCCACCCTGATTACCTAGAAATAATCGGCTGAACTGCGTCTGCAGCTGCCAGTGGTCTCATCCGGTTGCATGGTCGCAGATTGCAGGCAGGGTCTTAGGCACGCTGTACAAGCCAGAGCCAGCATCATCCGCCGTCTGCGTCATGTGCACTGGGTTGGTGTGTGTTCCTGGATTACTGGGGTGGGCGTGGCCCTACTTATGAACGATACAAAAATATACGTCGTTTGTCATCGCATAGCGCGCATTGCATGGGAACATCAATGGTCTATCGGAAATATGACGTCTACTCACAAAGGTGATAGGGAAAGCGAAGGCAACTCACCCACGGTATAGATGGATTCATGAAAAGGATCTTTGTGTCCGCAAAACACTGATTGCAATTGCGATTTGCAATTCCATGCGGTACCTGTAGGAGGTCGACACCAATGGCAGAGATCGACCTGAGCAGCGATCGCAGCCAGGCTCTACCGCTTGTCCAGTCTCTTTTGCACAAACGGAGGTAACTATATAAATCAGAAGTGAGTACATGCACTAGGTAGAAAGGTACAATCGGCACTTGCCACAGCTATAGTTTGCCCATGCTTCGAGCTCCAGGCCACTGAACACCGAGACTCGAGGAACTGCTAGGAAATGTATGCAGAAAGGAATGTGCCAAACCTATGTGTCATGTTTGCAAGGGTCGATGGCGGTACGCATATCTCGGATCTGACAGTAAGAGATTTGTTCGCAAGGACAAGTGCGAAAATAATTTGTAGATAACACATATCGCCTGCATAGAGGCCTGTCGGCTCCATCTTCTATAACTCGCGTGCGCCTGGATCACATGGCCATCCCCGGCAATTTCTAGTGATGTCGCATTTCAGGCAGAGGGTCGAGTCTCTGCGTGGATATTGTTTGGTCCTATGATACGAGTTGCCTGTAAATTTGTCGACTGTGGCCGTCATGATTGTGGCCATCTTGTGACGAGGCGAGCACTGAAGAAATGTTAACCGAATACACCCTATCCCAGTCCTCCGGTGGGCGCGTTAAATTATTTAGACTTGAAGGACTTGAACTTGAGCCCAGCACAATATTAATGGCTGACGTTTGAACGTTTGAACGGTCATGCATCATGCATCAGGGTTCCACCAACCAACTGGAGAGAGGCACGAATCTTCGGATTTGAGGTATAACATGTGCATAACCACTTATCTGTTGTGACGAAGATGCCGAAGAGAACAAGAATGTTCAAGTTGAAGATCTGACGCGGAAGCAATACACACTCTTGTCTTCAACTTCCTCATTTCCTCATGCGTTGCATCTGGCTCTGCGTATGCCGATATCTTCTGCGACGACGTCTATAACTATAGTATTGAATGATCGTGCTAGAGAAATCTGCTTTCACTTGCACTTCGACGATTTGAAGATTAATAACTTCTTAGTGCCCGCAAACTGGATGGACGACTGCTTTGCCAAGTCTTGACTGTCAACCCGGACCCCGGTCACACGTAGAGTGCGACGATTCTCCTAGGAGTCTTAAATATATTGCCAGTCCTCCCGGGAATCAGGGCAAGGTTGAAGGTGGCCTTGCGTAGAAACCGTCGTGCTGATACCAAGGACGTAACTCTGGGTTGATCATGGGAGACTTTTGGACCCTCGATCGCAATTCGATATCAACTTCATCATTGCAACCTAGACCCGACAAGGCCCACATAATACATACTAACACCGGCCCACCTTTTAACAGAAATTCTGTGTTCGACGAAATACTCTGTCCTCGTCTCGTATTTCGCTCCCGGAGCTCTGTAGATAGAAGGGGAAACATTGAATGCATATGGTTATGAATTTTCTGTATTTTATTCTTCGCAGTGTAAGTTTCCCGAGCCTACTGGACCACCTTTTAACAACACGTGGCAGCGCGCAAATCATCCTCCCGCATCCCTTCGTCTGCTTTCTGCATGTACCCAATCATCTCCGGCTTGGGTTATATGGCATCATATACCCCTGAGATCAGCCCTGAATATTTATTTCATTAACAGCTTCGAATTGGTTGTTTCCGAATGAGATTCGTCCAAGGCTCACCTAAATCTCGACATTTGACAGTCAACCTACAGTCTATGTACTTCTAAGGTGTCTCTAAATTCGCAGAAAATTCATTTTCGAGCTCCTCACATACTCAGCTTTCTGTGAAAAAAAATTGAGCTCATTAAGCCTCAATTTGAGCTCACAGATGTGGATTGTTAAAAGGTGGTCCTCTGTTAAAAGGTGGGCCGGTGATAGTATTATACAGTGAGCATCAAATCTGAAAGCTACTTGACGTCAGTTGCGTTCTCAGCAACGGATGCTGTACACAGCAGTGCCATGCCACATTCATATTTATATTTAATAATGACTCGCCGGGAGCCACCATACATCACACTCCCCGCGACCAGCTCACTTTAACCATGCCGTCCAACGACTCCATCGAACCCCTATCTACTGCGCACTTCACGATCTCTGACTCGGAAGCCACCTCTCCGCTGTCTCCTATTACCACTGCGGTGCCTTCGTTCTATACTAATTATACAAGGGGTGGCAATGTTATTAATGTTGCAGGCGACTACAAAGCTACCATCGAGGGTCCAGCCATGACCAGCCCCCGAGTGCCAATCACGCGCCGGTGGGCGTGATCACCCGCCACTTTGTGGGCCGCGCCAAGGAGCTATTGGAGATTCACCGCGCGTTCAATACCCCTTGCGATGCCAACCGCCCCGCGCGGTATGCGCTCTGCGGCCCCGGGGGCGTCGGAAAGAGCCAACTGGCACTGCAGTATGCAGAGCGCGCCTATGCGCAGGGGCGCTACTTGCACGTCTTCTACATAACAGCCTCAACTGCGGGCCATATTCGAGACGGACTGGCGCATATACTGTGTCTGGTTCAGAAGCCGGACTATACGCGCACAAAGAGTGGAGGCGCAGGAGGCCCTGCGGTGGCTGGACAATGCGGACCCTGCCATCGCATGGCTGCTGATTGTAGACCGTGCCGCGCTGGGTTCGGTTGAATATCTGTGGACACATCTGCCACGAAAGAACTCACACGGAAACATACTTTTTGCGACACAGTCAGAGGCGGTGGCAGAAGCCTTAGCTGATGAGAATGGTCGCGACGCCGTCTTGAAGATCGGGCCGCTGGATCATGTTGATGTAGTCCGGCTGCTGTTACTAAAATCGAAGGTGCGGGAGAGTGCGAAAACGATAAAGCAGGCGAGCGCTATAGTGGAGTGGCTGGACCATTTGCCGGTTCCTATTCGGCAAGCAGCGTCATTCGCGAACCATTTCCAAGGCAGGTTAGATCGCTTGATTCGCCTGCTACAAGAAGGCCGGGGGACGTCGGTACGTGCAGCTCCGCATTTATCAATATGGAGTTGCTGACCGAGAGCAATTTTTATATAGCTCGCGCGCTGGGATACTAGGCTGAGCGGATACGAGCACAGCACGTTTGAAAGTGCGGTGCAAGCGCAATACTCCAGAACAGCATCAGAAAACCCGCGGGCCACAGACCTTCTAAAGGTCCTATGCTACCTCGACCCGCGTGGCATCTCGCTACAGATCCTAGTAGACGGGGCTCGCTTCTTGCCATCACAGTCCGAGAAGACTGCCAAGCCACCTCGACTGGCAGCCTTGAGGAACGGAAAACCGCCACCGTCGAAAAATTCCGACCGTTCGAAGACCAGAAAGGAGCAAGCTGCGATCACACTGCGCATCGGTGCCCCATACCGTACCCCGCCCCCGCCCCCGCCGCCCACGACAGGACTTCCATGGCTTCTGGGGCACATCTCGCTTGTTGAATTGAAGGGTGTCCTGAGGGATCTAGAACCACCGACGGATCCTGGTCATCCGCTGCGCGCCCCTGCTCGCCGCCATCGCCTCGCAGGAGGAGCTCCACAATCTTGTTCGCTATCTGCAACAAAACTCATTAATTCGCCTGGCGACCGTCGCCCGCCCAGATAGCGAGAGTGACGCGGACAACCGTCGACCATCGCATGTGTTGCGCATTGGGCCTGAGCTCCTGTGCGAGATTATAAGAGGGACCACGACCCAGACGGGCGACGAGAGTGCATACTTCGACATTGCAGCGAACATCACAGTCTCCGCATTCTTAGAGCGTCGAGAAGATGCCAGTCTGCGGGGCTCCTTCAAACGGCACCTTCGCGCCTTGAGTCTCGGGATTCGCTGTAGAAGCGCCCCCATCCATCCCGCACGACGGCACTCGGCTACGCCACCGACATGATCGTGAAAGCTGGCAGCGACCTCCGAGTTGACAAGAAGCTGTACGATGATATACAGATATCCTTCAAGTTGTGAGCTCAGGCTGGGATGTCTCGATATTCGACTGGAAGAGCGGATATTCGACTTTATCGACACATAGTATGGGACCAAGACACCACAAGAGGTCACCATGACTATAGCCTATCCGAGCATGGCGCACAGTTGCCAGTTTTTCTCGGTAATTAAATGGCATTTTAGGGATCATCGTGCCCAGCCACTCAAGTGCATAGTACGTCTCCTCGCTGGCGCCTAGACCTCCCACAAGTGCTCGTAACTCACTCTGTAACTCGGCCACCACAGACGGACCTGGATATTCAGTCCATTGAAGATTTGTGAGGCGACCTGTCTAAGGACTCTGGTCTTGATGATGATGGGAGTTTGTGGTGGGAGGAGCGTGACAGACCCTTTCGACAAAATTAAAGAGTACTTTTTGTAAATACATTGGCGTCAGGCAACTGTTGGCTAAGTCTGCTCGACCACTACCACCTTCTTCCTCTCCGCCTTTGGCTTGTTCTCCCCTGATCTCGTATGCGCACGGCGCCGCTCTTCTTTGACGCGTCTCGCGTCGAGCATCGTGCGCTTCAGGTTTGACGCCTGATGCACCGGCTTGGGTAGGTGGCGTTTTCTGCACGAGCAGGCATGAGCATCTGTATATTCCTGAAACCAAGAGATTCACGAACCTCAATACCTTCCCTACGGTGGCGTCCACAGCCCATCTCTTCTTCAAGCTCTCCCTGTACTCCATCGCCGCTCTTTCCCTGGCAGTGACAATGCCCAATTTTTCCGCAGCACGCGCCTTCCATATGCGCAAGTTTCCGTCATCCGACCCGGACAGCACAAAGCGCGCGTCGGCGGTGAAGAGCGTCGACGATACCCGCTGCATGCGCTTCGTATGGTACACCTCCGGGCGGCTGCCGACATCCTTATTCCAGATGCGTACGGTCCGATCCCAGCCTCCGCTGACAAACTCTGTGCCGGTCCCGCTCCAGTCACAACTCATCACCGCCGCTACGTGGCCCTTGTATATTTGGGTAGGCGAGGCGAGGGAACGGATGTCGAAGGTGTAGAGATTGTGATCTTCGGATGCCAAGAGAAGAGACGTGGGGAAAGTGGGGCACCAGGCAAGCGCGTTCGCTCGCATCTGAGGGTGATATGCGTCAACCTGAGGCTTTATACGACAGAAATGGGGCACTCACATTCATCACGACCCTTCTTTCCGCCTTGCCTGTGCGTATATCATACAGCGTGAACGTGCGATCCGAGCCTGTGCTAGCTAGGATGCTTGATTCGGAAAGGTTGAAGCGCACGGAGGTTATGGTTTCAACCGAAGTGGGGAATGTAAGATTAGATACAGGAGCGGATCTATGAGGGAAAATTAAGATACTTTGAGAGTGCGGAGATAAGGTGTAGTGACTCACTTAGTCTCGTCCCATATTTGAACGAGATTAGATGCAGTGGCAAACAGTGGTTCTGTTCGATGGTGATCTATTGAGCTGTCAATGTTTGTGAGTTGAATGAGGCAAGCAGGTTCCTTGGAAGGACGCACTTGAAGGCTGATTTTCCTTCGAATATTTTCAGTGGTTTTCGTCCCGTAGAAGGGCCTGCTTCCACATCATTCGCCTCGTTCATATCCCATAGCTTGACAGTTCTGTCCACCCCACAGGTCAATAATCTGCCTTCCTGCCCGCTCCCCGTGAAGCACAGGCCAGAGACCTTGCCCTTATGTGAACGAGGCACACTTGACACCTTCTTTCGTCGTCCTAAATCATGTACGATGAGCCCGCCATCCCAGCTCCCACTTGCGACTAAGCTCAAGCTGTCCGGCTTCTTGCACATGACCTCGACTGCATCGACATGTCCTTCTAGCGAGTCCACAAATGGTTTGGCAAATATTCGATCAAGCTTTGCTGCGTTGAGGGCGCGAGTGCGTTCTCGCGGCCGGGCGAAAGGGTGCATTAACGGGTCGAGATTTCGGGAGGTTGGGGTGGGGTCCCCTGGACGGAGAGGTAGATGCGATGATGTTGCATGTTGCAGGACAGATATTTTCTGAGAAGGAAGTCCTATATGGCAGATCAAAGCAAGAGAGCGAAGTGGGTACTCACCACCATTATCTGCTGCAAGTGTGATCGAGGCAGAAGAGCGAGCGCCGAGATGCCAGTGTCCTTTTTTTCGGATAGGGGTATGTACAATTTTGGATGTGGAGGCATTGAGTTGGGAAGTCCGAGAGGCTCGGTTACAACCTTTGACCTTGAATTCTTCGATTGTAGTGCATATCAAAGGTCTACTCAGTATCAAGTACGTCTGCTGGCTTTATATGCACGCAGGTCATCTTCCCTCTGCTGCCACACAACAAGCACAAGCATACTTAGTCTCAACATGCCGCTAGTGTTACTTCAAATCAGCTTCAGGTTGAAGGTTCCGCATCAATTTGAACCCCCTGCAAAGATCAAGCAGTGAACTTGCAGATTCCGACCACAGTAAACGGCACACGGCTTTGCGGTTGCGTGTCGCTGCTCACCTTCTTCAAAAGATAGTAGCAGGAACAGCAATTTCAAATTTGACAGCAATTCCAAAGGACTTGCTAGCCGCTCTCAAGCTTGAACTCATTCTTCCATCACTGTGGTCCAACTGCGACGAGCTTGTATAGTCCTGTTGTATAATCCTGTGCTCTCTGAGAAGCCTCACTGGTAGCCCAATTCTGGGGGCGCGCTACTACTACTTACTCGACGCGCCATTTCGAATGCCTCCATCGGTGTCACATCGGTGTATTGTTCTTGTGGAATTGTACTTTAACAGACACATGCAAATCAACATGGACATCTTGCAACGGCCCGGGACACTTTAGCAACCCTCAGCAACGACGAGGCATTATCATCTATCATTATGTATCTCCATCTTATCATTTTTCCTCCCATGCTCATAGTGTCGAACAGTTTTGCCCGTGGCGGTGCTTCTTGAACGGTCAGACATTCGACCTGATCTGCAGGAAGTGAAGCAGTCAAACTCGTCTCTGGGACTAGAGTCTCCATTTACGACCAGCTACCAATAGCACTACTAGCAGCGACAATCCAGCGACCAGGTCCAATATCATGCCACTGTCATTGTCATCAATGGTGCTGCACGACGACCATGTGACTCGTGCGAATCGGTTAATTATGTTGCCTAATTGGGTCATTATGGAGGTTGAAGTCGTTTGTTGCTAAGCGATCCTCGGACAGCAGCGACGAGGAGGAAGTAGCAGCGACAGAGCAGAGTGGACACACAGGGGCCGAAGTTACTATTAGCAACCTGACTGGTTCCCCTCCCCTCCCTTTTCGACTTGGTTTCCTCTTCACCGGCTGCAGCAAGTCTGCACTTCCACTCTTTTTTTCAATCGCGATCTCTGGAAGATTATGACCAAGCTCCCAAATGACATTCCAGGAGCTCGATTCTAGTCAAACTCCCCCCACCTATTCGATATGCTTCTCCGCGGCTTCCACTCTTCGTTGCGATGCACCCTCGCACCTGCAGCTACTGCTTCTCCTCATCCCACCTGTACTCGAGATTATATTATCTCTTTTCCTTGTTTTGAAAGAATGGAAATCAGCGTCTATGAGAGGGAAGGGGTTCTGGGGCTTGCTAGCAGAAGGATGGCTCTATGCAGCTCTCGCGGTGGCCGATGTGGTCGCGCGTGTACATCATGATCCCGCTGGTCGGGTTACTCGGATAGTGGAACTTGTCGTCGGTGCGTTCTTCAGCTTATATCATTTTCGGGATCTCATGTGCAATTAAGGCGGGCTTAGCACCCTCTCCCTCCTGCTTTATACAATCTTTCTTTTCCTGCTCCTCATCACCTCTCGTCCCAACGCATCACATCGCGGGCCACTCATATCGAGTCTACCAACTCGCCTGCAATCCATTGCCAAGGCTCTTATCATTATTACCATACCCTTTCTCTTGACTTCCAATGCGTTCTCTAATTTCTTCGGTATATCCTTCTCATTGGGCCACGCGGGTTTCACAACGGCTAGTTTCTTCGACACACATACATTTCTCGCCTCCCTGACACTGGCATTACTATCGTTGTTCTCGGCACTTTCATTTCTGCTCCTTGCTTACCAGTCCCTCCTTGTTCTCACCCACGACTCACCTGGCACCTCCTCCCAAGAAAGAGTTCATTTAATGTGCGGCCTTCCCTACCTTGCCCTCGGCACAAAACTTGCCTTTATCGAGGCGATAGCAGGCTTCGCTCCCATGGCTTTCCCCGGTGTCCTGTTTCGACGTATCCTCCGATTCTGCGGCAGAACTGCATTGGTGTGGGGCGGCATCAGGGGATTGGACTGGGAAGAAGACTTCCGAGGACAGGGCGGGCTGGCCCAAGTTCTAAAGGGGAATGGCATGGCAAGAATCGGATTGCCGCGTGCCTTGAGTCCCCAGGAAGATAAGAAAGGCCTCCTCAGACCTTTGTCACCCACGATACGGTATCAAGGGAGGGTGATAGGCCACCCATACGCGTCGCGTGACTCGCACACACCTGCGGTCCCACCCGGAGCCCTTGTTGACTCGGGATCAGTGCCTCTAAGGCGTGGGCGGGCTGGGGAGCGTGTCACAGTGCATTATCAGCAAGGATACGCACCACACCTAGAGATGAGGCTATCCGGATTAGGGGTCCCCGATACAGGAACGCTAGTGCGGAATATCAAGGAGCAAGGGCTGTTAGACGATGTCTGGGATCAGAGCGAGGGTATGGAAAGGAAGAAGAGTATTCGAGAGATGAGGCAAGAGAGAAAACAGAAAGAACGAGAATTGGACCAGATCAGCCAAGTGAGCGGTCTTCGAGTGTACTCGATATCCTCCGAGGACTGGAACATCGTGCGCTTCTCCACTCCACCCAACACATCTCCATTCCCAATTCGTATACCCCCTCCGGTAGCGGTCCAACGGGCAGCCACTACCATCTCGAATTCTTCATCTTTGAGGAGAAAACCAGTCCCTGCCTTGCTCAGCCCCCTGCCTAGACATGTCGGTATACGCTATTCAAATGGATCAGGTTTACCTTCGCCAATGACAGCCGCCTCGCAAGCCTCTTTTGCAAGCGGGGGCACTTATCAGACACAGGGTTCTGGAGATTGGCTGGCAACCGCTTCGAAGGGCCGATATGCGGCGGCTACATACCGGACAACAGGTGTCTCTCATGCCTCCCTTCCCATGCCTCCTCCCTCCGCGGTGGGCGGACTTCAAGGAAACCCCTTCTCGCCAGGTCCCGGGTCTACGGGTGATGTGGACAATTACAACGAAAACTCCCATTATCTTAGAGAGTCGGACGGTTCGGCGCTCTCGGCTACACATGCAGCAGAAATTGTAAAGATCAAAGCCATCGGCACTGCCCCGCACAAAGTCACCCCGCCACCAACCCGTGTCGGGTTCTGGCGCAGTAGCGTCGAAATCGAACGCGGGGTCACGCCAAGCCGGTTGTCGTCTTCAGAAGACGAGGCTGACGAGGTAGACGGTGGAGAAGGGTCGATACGAAAGGATGTCGATTTCGGTGTTGGTTCGCCAATGCTGGGTCATGCAGTTTGAGGGTTGGTGAGATGAAAGATGGTTCATGTATTTTAACTATCTTTGCTGGGCTGAAAATGCGTCCATTCCTTCAAAACGTGACCTCAGAATTGAACGGCAAGACACAGGCTTGCCGGCAAGTGTGATAGGATGAAAAGGACAGATATGTGTGGGGGTTCTACAATACATGTTTAGATGTATATACTTAATTCTGTTCGAAGGGCCATTAGTAGGTGCAAAACCGGTACAAACACGGGGTCGCACCTCTGGTATCCTAAATATCGTGATCTCCTGTTGCTTGAAATAGCGCCGGTTCTCTTCGTCGATGAGGACAAGGTTGAGGTAGTACCTTGTACTGAATTTCTTGTTGACGTCCCGGAATGTAGGCGTCAGGTCGAACCCGCCTAAGAACAGCCGAATAGGTATGGTCTCTCCTGCCGAGTAGATCAGTACCCGCTGCTTTCAGAAACATGAAACAACAAGTCGAGACCCACCTCGAACAGGCGCACCGTCCATAATTTCAAACTTCGTAATCGTCTCACTTTCGTTGTACTGGTTTGGTGGTGCCCCCGTGGTTTCCCGCCGGATAATAGAGAGTTCCATGTGTTTGATCTTTATGCGTACTAGTAGGAAGTAGATTTTCCCCACTATCACGTCTTTCAAATGGTATCTTCCCTCATGCAGTCAGCATGCGTATTCTGGAGAAGTTCTACGCGTATAGCTCACTTGGATTTGTTGTATTCGAACTCAATGTGAAGACAGTCTTCGATTCCTACTTCCATTTTGATGGAATTGTTGCTATCGGGTGGCATACGGTACGAGTGGACCCAGAGGTCTTTCTCCTTGACTACATCTGCCAGACGGCGAGAAACAGATACACGGATAAAGTATCTGGTACATCGGCCGCGTCGTCAATATGCTATTGGATGTGAACAGAGAAGAGCGGTATCCTACCTGAGCTTGACGTTGATGCCCTGGTAGCTCTCAAACTGCTTCTCGACATTTTTGAACAAGAACTCAAACGTTTGCGCTTGTCGCATGTCGCCTGGCGCCGCGAGTTCCTGTGACAGCGAAAGGAATTCATGATGATGGCCACGGTCGTAGAACAACTCTAGGTTGAACGGGCGTTAAGTTACATGTGGTGGATACAGGAGCACTGTGACATACCAATGCTGCCAACAAATTCAACCTTGATTCCGTCGTGTGTGAGCTTCTTTCCGTCGCGAACCCGTATCGCAACCTGCATTCAAAGATGCTAGTTCAGTTATGATCCAGCTAGCCTGTCCCTACACAATGATCGAGACAATGGGTTGTGACTGAAGTGACATACCGTGCCCCCTATCGAGTCTCCATCGTAGTAGATTGGACATGAGACGATTCGCTCTTTCTCCTGCTTGATGTCTACTTGTTTCCGGATATCCTCGCCCTCGAGTTTGATGTCTACGTCTACGGGCGACGCGAAGAAGTAGGCTGCCATTGAGGGTCACTGGCAAAGTTGAGTTTCTGGGAGCCTAGATACCGAGCAGCCGAGCACTGAGACGGGTCGCTAAAGCCGTAGTGACCGATGAATGGATGCCCCCACAGAAGTCGATCCGCAGTATGTGCAGTGGTCGGGAACGTAGAGCACTGGTGGACGATTACAGCTATCGGACTCAGTTGTCCAAAGTTTGAGGTTTCGTAAAGCGTTTCGCGTCTTGCTCAACCAAGTTGAACCTCCTGACCTGAATCCTGCCCAGGCCCAGTTCATTCTACCGCGGTAATTATAGCACCAGCTATCTAGAAAACAAAACTAATGCTGTGTATTTAACATCCAATGGGTGCATGTTTGCCACGGGAAGACCAGTGCGTCGCACCCCTAGCCGATCGAATCACCAGACGCTGACACGCCATGGCTCTAAATTCGATGGTCCTCATGCCGTCTCCGTCCAATTGCGTATGTCCTTGAATTGATAAGCTATATGCACCATTGAAACTGCCGTGCCCCGTTAGCCCGTGAGTCTACTATCCAGCATGGTTTAATTTCGGAGCAGATGATTTAATCTTAAAAGACCACAGGTTCCTGCCATTCAATCTCAACTTCCACCACATCTTTCAGACGACTTTCGTGCAGTCGATGCACTGAATTTGTGCCAAAAAAAATTGAAGCTTTTGACTGCTCGAAGGAAACAGTTTTTCATACCACGAAGTCAAAGCCTTTTCATGACTTTTAACAGAGAACGTAATTACTAACTGGATGACGAAGTTAAGGTGGGTCTACATGGCGGTATACGTATCGTGAGGCATGTTGGAACATTACCCTTTTCACTAGCTTCTTTTGCCTATGTCTAATGTTTGGCGCAGATAAAGGACTTATCGAAACTTGTCAGAATAGCATTGCCTACTTCCCCGCACCTTCAGAGATCAAATCCCGAGTTCTATCGAAGGCCAACATGGACGACCTTCCAATATTTTTCGGTCTATGCCCTAGCTGCATGAAGGCTTTCTTGGCGGAGAGCTACAAAAACCTGCAAATTTCATCGGACGACGAGATTGTGACGTCGCTGTAAAAGAAGGTTAAATCCCTCGACTGTTGCTGGGCCTGGAGTTTGGGCCTGTGGATACCACCACTAATGCTGGATCAAGACAAAATCATGGAGATTATCAATTTGCGCAACTTCAGCCGGGGGGCTTGACGAGCTGCACCTTCATATCTCGAACAAAGAAGATCTTGACACGCGAGGGCATAGCATCGTCGCGACCGCCTTCTTAATGCCACTTCTAGCTATGCCACTACCTAAGGGAGGCCTCGATAGGTTGTTAGACACTCTAAAATTCGTCACAACTTGAAAGAACGCTCAAGTCAGGTTACCATGGACTGACACTCGAATTGTGATAGACCCAAAGGGCAACCGAAGGTACTCAAAGCATAATCGGCACTCTCCTTCATATTCTTGGCATGGTCAATCATTATGGCGCTATTATCCGTTCTAAATCCTTTCTCCGCTAATATTTTACAGCATGACCTGATCACTGGGAAGCAGAGGTTGCTCTTGACTATGTAGGTTTGCCCCTCTTGATCAACTGCAACGTAGCTTACCTAAGAGCTTGTAGTTTAACTTGACGAGTGCTCTGCTTCTGATAGATTAATATGGGTATTTTAACGTGCAATTGATATTATGGCTATAATTCCCTTGATGAATAAAGCATGCTTTTTGCGGAGTTGTCGCGCCGCCACAGTTCCAGACCAGGCAGTAAATAGCCCCTAAGTCCCGTTTCTCGATTGGCGCATTGAGGCCGCATTTCGTTGTTTTGGCGCTGCCGTGTAGCATCCTCCCATCCCCCCCTCCTCATCGTCCATCTGCTTATCGTTACACTCAGCGATGAGAAGAAGTGTCTCAGCATCGCTAGGCTCGCTGAGCTCACCATCACCTTCACTATCACCCCCACCCCCCACAATGGCCGAACGTGCAGTCTCCCTGACCACCCCAGCAGCGGGCGGAGGGTTGGATAGCGGTTCTGAGCTCTCGGAGCTCACAGAAGAAGAGCAGGATGGCGACGACAGGTCAGACAACGACGAAGACGCCGATGACGGCGAGAACGAGACAGAAGATACGCCAGAGGGCAACCGACGTCGTCCTGTACGAGGAGGAGGGAGGCGTAAACGCGGCGGTATGGTCCCTGCCCCTATGTGGGATTGGGCATACAAGCAGAAGAAAAACGGCGACCGCAGTGCTACTCAGCAAGGAGAGTTAGAGGAGGAGGAGGAGGAACCGACCCCAGCTGAGCGCATGGAGGAAGAAGAGGATGACGAAGAGGAGCAGGCCTCGCGGCAGACCTCAGACCGTCCCAGCAATCGGAGAAATGCTGCTGGTGAACACATTGATAAGGAAGCGTCAGCCGATTGGGGTGGTGCTATCGATGAGGTCGACCACAACTTCTTCGACGCGCTCTCACCAACCGCACAGTCCAAGCGCAGAAGTCGCCGCGCCGAGACATTCTCTCGGGGATCTACCACTCGTCATTCTGTAACCAACGGCGATGAGACCGACGATGACGAAGAAGAAGTCGACGATGAAGAGGACGCAGATGTCGAGGAGGAAGACGGTGATGTGCCCCAACTGAACCTTGACGCTGCCGATCTTGGCGTCGAAAGTGAGTCCGACGCTGAGGTCGACGTAGCTCCAGAAGACACTCCTACTCTCAAGTCCGTCGCGCCCATGGACATCGACGTCGAGGACACCGTTGATGTGACCGCACCATCCCCGTCGGCCATTGCTCCCATGGTTGCCCTGGCCGCTCAAGCCTCTATCATGGCGGGTTCATCTATTCTAGCTTCACCCACTCCATCTAGTCACTCATCACTCTCCGGCACCCCCGCATCCTCCCGATCCGCATCCCCAGCCCCTGGGAAAGGCGACGCCGCTGAAGGAGATGAGGATGCCGCTACCACACATTCTCCTAAGCGTTTGAGCAAAAAGAAGGGGTTACTCGACGACGAAGATCCCGAACCTTTACCCTCGGTACCCACCGTGGCCGACATCAAAGACAAGCTCCTCGCTAAGCCCGGAGAAGCTGAAGACGCGGAAGCTGCATCTGTCGTTCATGATGAGCTGGACTTGGAAGTCGACGCGGATATGCAACCTGCGCATCGCGCTGAGGCTCTGGATGTCCTTGCATCCATTGAATTGAAGTTTGCTCTCTTGCGAGAGCGCGTATATGTAGAAAAAATGGAGGGAATTGCTTGGGAGGAAACACTGATAGCTGAAGGTGCGCGACCACTGTACTGTTTTTGTCTTTCATGCTTATATACTAACTACGAGCGCAGGTACACACCCTGAAAGCGTTTATCTACACAACGAACTATCCAGGCGGGAGGCCAAACGCAAAGAATTCGCCGCTAGGCAAAGGACGTATGACATGGCTGCTGTGACGAAAAAGCGGAAAGCAAGTGAAGATTATATATGGGGATGGTGGAAGGTCAATGACTATTGTTCGCTATCCCTTGGGCATTCCTGACAAAGTTTGCTGCAGTTCGCGAGGGACGAGTTACAGACCGATATGGTCTCCGAACACAAAAGGAAATATCGGCGACTCGAAAGGGACAGACGGGCTCTTGGACAACCCCAGCCAGGTAATTGTGTTGATATACACGCTCTGCCAAACGCTGATCTGTTTCCCCTGCAGTCCGACACATCCCTACTCTTCCTCGCGAGGTGCCAGCACCGCCGACACTGCGACAGATCGTCAAATCCTTCCCCTACCCTGGCAATCGTTCCCATACGAAAAAAGCGGAGTTGTCACCCACCCCTATGGTATATCCAGAGCTGTCCACGTTAACAGCAGCCGACATAGCGAATGATCTCGACTTCCTTTATCAGCATCGTCGAATGCCATTTGATCCTCATCCGCATCGCGCGGGAATGGTCATAGGTGGCAACGGGTCGCAGCTTGGTCCTGCCAGCGCTGGTCCACCAATGACGCCTATGCAACAGGGATTTGACCCATACATGGCGGTCGATGTGGCCCCTGGCCCGTCTTATCCGCCCAATGGTCGTATGGCGCCACCTCCGCCACCTCCTCAACAGCAGCATTATGCGGGACAACCACCCAACTACGCTCCAGGTATGGGACGTCCTCCACACCAATCGTCGGGTCCGCCTCCAGCGCACGGCCCCTCGCCATATCTTCCTGAGTCCGAAATGACCTTGGTTGCTGTTGGCCCAGGTCACTCGCATCAATATTACGGTGGTCCAGGTCAGAGTGGCGGTCCCTCTGCACCGCATACCGGCGCTAGTCGCCCAATTTCGCCTGTTCATGTCGGCGGTGGACCTGGCATTCCGGGTCCCGGAAAATGGGCAGGGGACGCAAGAATATCTGGGCCCCATCCTATTGCCAAGGGCGCAGAATATGGTTGGCCCGGGAACGTGGACGAACTGCGCGAACGAGAGAAAGAAATCAAGCGCGACCGCGATCGTGAAAGAGAAAGAACACGAGAGCGCAACGATCGTGAACGCGAACGGGAACATTTTGAGCGAGAACGGGAGAATTACTTGATGCAGCAGCAGCATCGACATGCTCCCCCGATACTTCATCAACATCCTCATCCGCATAATCCGCCCCCACCTCCGCCTCACCACCATCCTGTAGCACCCCACCACCATCATCGACACCATCATCATGTCGTACACCATCACCATCCACAACAGTCGGGCAGCAGTGCAGGGCCCCCATCTGGACCATCTCCCGTCATCGCGATTGCAGGCCCGTCTGCGGTTAATCTGCACGCAGCGCCTCCGAGAGAATTTGACTCCGGTCGTGCTCACCCAGGTCCTACACATCAGCCGGAAGTTTTGAGTCTGTCCGTCTCGAAGCCCAGTACCTCATCGCAGTGGAAGAGAGATGACATGGGTGTGCAGGATTATCGCGATGTGCGCGGTGGCAGGCATGTGAGCCGGCCTTCATCAACACATCCTGCACCAGGAATTTATGAAGATCGCGAGCGACCATCAGTGACACCTTTCGCTATCGCGCCTAGTCAAGGCATGTCTGCATCAGGCCCTCCACCCAACGGTCAAACGTCCGTGCCGAACTCGCATAGTCCTCGTAATCCATGGTCAGACGATCATGGGTCACGCATGGCTGTTCCAGCGTCGTCGTCGTCGTACGCGAGCCCACTGGCCAGGGGATCGCCCCTGGGACTTTCGCCACCACGTAGCAGACCACCAGCTCCCCGGAGTCCCTCGACGACCATGGCTTTTTCAGCACCGATGCGATCTCCGACTAGGTATCCGAATCCAGCAAATGAGCCACCTATGCATTCCCTTTCCTCTGTGTATGGCTCGGCAACCACCAGCCCCAGCTCGAAAGCGCGCAGGCTTGCTTCGCCACCACCAAGTAAAATGGGAATTACTAACTCACATTATTCTCCGCCACGCCTCCAAGGTCCTGGAAGGACCTCCACTCCTGTGGAGATGCAAAATAAGTCACACGCGGTGTCCGGGCCTCCCTCATCCACATTCAATCGTACTTCTTCCCCTCTCACCACATACAACAATCCCATGTCGCATGGCCAGCCACCCGGCTTACCGCGAACTAATGGTAGCTCTAATTTACTACCAGCACCGAAGATCAATGCTGTTCAGATGGTCGACGGTCCATGATCACAAAAACCTTATTCCTTACACATTCTACCTACACCTTTGCTCTTATTACTCCCTCAGATAGTCTTGTTGTTTTTATTCCAACACAATGTATTTAATCTGGCCTGTCATCGAAATGGATTACAATTCGTCTTGCAAACTGGCAGTTGGTGATTGTGGGTAATCATACTATCTAGGCCAGTGATGCTTTCATCTTCTCTAGAACCTGAATGCGGGGGTTAGGTTGTAAATAAACAAAGTGCGCGCGGAGAAGGACAGGCTTACCTGGGCCAACTTCTCCTTAGGCCATTCAACCTTCCGAGTAACAAAGTCTTCCTCCCTAAATACCATCCCATCCTCGAGACTAGGCTTGGGTATGATATGGAAATGTACATGAGGGACATGCTGGAAGGCGTTCTTCCCGTTGTTCTGGTTGAAGAAATCGATTACATTTAGTGTTTGGCGCGTAAGACGTAGCTACTGCCGCACCTGGAGAAGGTTGTAGTCGGGGTAACCAGTGCTCAGAGCGATTTTCTTGGATAATGGCAAGATGTCCGAGAGATACTGATCTGGGACTTCGTCCAGTTTAGCGGCATGGTACTTCGGCACAACGAGGGTGTGCCCTTCGGATAAAGGGCCTTTAGATAATCAGTCACAACAATGTTGATGTCGTCACTTGATGCGATGTACGCACTGATATCCAAAAAGGCAAAGCTGTGATAGAGCGGTTGAGTTGGGACCAACATGCACAAAGACGTAGTGCGACAAATCACCTCAGCTCGGTCTCGACGACCTTGAAACTTGGTATCTCTCCTGGGGGGAAGTTGGAATTAGCTGGCAGAAGCAAGGGAACCGAATGATACTAAAATGGGGGCTTACCCTTTATGATCTTACAGAATATACATCTACGGTGCCCATCAGTTCCACTCTGTGAGATGCGAGTTGGATGCGAGTATCAACCCGAGATGCCTCACCCGTCTGAGAGATGGCTTGTAGACATTGTATGGATGTTAGTTGACAAAGTCGGATAGGTTGGGGACAGGGATATGTGGTTTCTGTGGCGCATCTTATCGCGCTCAGTGCAACGCCACAACCCGTTACGGCGACAGATAGAGGGAATATGGTGTTTGATTAGCAGAACCATGTAGAATTTTCCCCGAGGGGACACGGGCGCGAGAATTCAGTTTGGGTCGGTCGAAGTCTAGCGTATACTATACACGTGTGCCCCGCGAGGCCGCACTTGTCTGAGCCACGCCTCAGTCTCATTCCAGACGTCAGAACATCGTTAGCGCGAATGTCAGTGCACGTCATCACGTTTCCAGCGAATCAGTTGATAGTTATTATTATGGTCGAACAATACAGAATTATGCCACTTAGCACATCACCCCAATAGAACATCTTCAGAAGTCCCCAAGATCCACCTCAATTGCATCTATGAACGTCTTGGATTTGTCCGGTGATCCTGCCCGCCCAGATATAGCTGATGGCGGAAGAGGCGAAACGGATCGAATGGACGCGTCAGAGGGTTGAGCACCAAGAAGAGGTGTACCGCCAGCCGGTGTATCTGGCCTGTTCAAAATCGCGTCAAGTTCAAGCCAAACAAGTAGATCACATCAAAGCGCGAGGGCGAACCTAGAGAGGGAGTTGGACAGCTTTGGCACGGGCGTGCTTGATGCGCGAGAAGCGGCTTGTAGTTTGCGTTCGCGTCGCTTCCGTTCCGCCTCTTGGATCTCGGCCTTCCTTATTGCGTCCATATTCGCTTTGCGATTGCGCTCATTCACCTTCGTCAGCACATCACTGGAATCCTCCTCGCGAGCTACGGGTGCTGCAGGGAGTTCAGCTAATTGCGCATCGATTGTAGCGAGCTCGACATAGTCCTGGCGTCGGAGAGCTAGAGTTCTTGCCTGGGTCAGACGCGACCTTTGCATGGTGTAATATTGTTGGCTATGGCTGCCAGCTTGCATATCATTCTTCCGGGCGAGCATGGTAGTGATATCGCTCTGCATCACAGGTAAGCATGGTGGGCGTGAATGGTATTGGCGAACAAACCTCTGTCATGGTTTGCGTCGACAGCCTAACAAGTTCCTTGCTTTTCCTTTCAAGAGCGCGTTTCGTCGGGAGCTTGACGCTCTCCGCCTGCCAAACTTTCTGAACTCGATCGAATTCTTTCTAATGTGCGGTTCTTCTCAGATGATTGCAGATAACATGAATGGATGAAACACCGACCGGGAGAAATTCAGAGTTGGACACCTTGTCCATATTGAACAGGCGCACAGATTTGCCATGCTTAAGCTCAAACGCATGATTCACGGTCTTGTCGTCAATCTTATAGGGTTTCACGAGGTCGGGGCCGAGGTCTTCAAATAGATTGAACATACAGAACACTAAGTGCTGTGGTGCGAAACACGTACTCGTTATCTCACATACTCGGTAGATCCCTACGCCATTCTCCTGACCTATAAGATATCGCACCCACGCTCCTTGACACCCATGAGCATCGACGCCTACGGAGAGTCGGAAGCACGGCATACCTTTGATGTAGTCCTCGAACCAAGGACTCATACAGTATTTGGCAAGCATTGTTCTCGTGAGTCTGCATTTCATGATATCCTCCATGGTAACGGGTTCGTCATCCGAGGGTTCCACCTTCCCGAATCGTTTCCTGTCCTTCTCTTCCTCTTCATCGTGTTTCGTTATTTGACCGTCCTCTTCGTCCTCTGAGTCGGTCTCCATCTCCATGGCTGAAGAAGATCTTTCACGTCGTGGGGACCCGTTTGACTAGACGCGAATCAGAACTCAGTGTGCTTGGATCAGAGAATAGGACTTACTCTTTTCTTGTCATCCTTCGCTCTTCTTCTAGCCTTGAGCTCGTCGAGCTTCTTAGATTTCTCCTTCGTGGCGCCGCGTACGGTATGTTGGCCTGAAGTAAATTCTTCAGTGTGGTTGTTCACTCCAGAAATAAGATATTACTGACGTTTGGCGGCCTTGGCGACATTGTCATCTCCACCCTTCTGCTCTTTGAACATTTTGTCCACTTCGCGTTTGTCGATGATTCGCTGCATCTCCTCGAGGCGCTCCCCGAGGATGGCCTCTCTTTCTATCTCAGATAATTGTGTTAACCTATTTGCTGTTGTTAGCCACGTATTTCTAGAGACAAAGGAGTGCAAGTACCTTTGTCTGTCAGCTTCATCTTTGTATTTCCCTTCTACAGGATACGGTGTAGACGATTCTTCCTCCTCGCTTTCTGGTTCATCTTCAGATTCAGAAGAGACGCTATATGATCATATGTATGAAGCGCGGTTTGCAGCGACAGTAAGACAAGACTGCGCTTACTCTGCCTTGCGTCGTTTGGCAGAAGAGGGTTTGGAAGAAGAGGCCTGACGCTTCTTGCGCTTCTTTTCGGTGGCGCCAGCAAGCTCGAGTAGCTCGTCGTCGATATCTTCAAAATCAGACATGATTGCAAGGTAAAATGGAGAGAAACGAGAGAGCAATCGAGGAAGGGGGCAAGTGTATAGCAGCCCAAAACGGACCCAGCCCCTCCCAGTCACGCGACAAACAGTAATCGCGTCGGGCTTCGCTGCAACACCCTCCAACACCACTTCGTTAGCTAGATTTTCGACAACGAGTCACCATCGCTGAAGCCTCGCAATGCGTGATCTGAATCTTGACGTTCTGGAGCTTATATTTTCCCATCTGCCTTCCGGAAACGACCTTACTTCCGTTGCTCTCGTTAGTCGGTCATTCTTCGCTGGAGTTATACCTCGTTTGTACGAGGAGCTGCATTTCCGCTCGAAACAGGCGAAGCGGTATTCAACGGCAAGCATCCTTTGATCATACGTTGCATTTATATCTTGACGCAAATGGTCAAGATTGTCGCCCCCTTCGCCGCCCTTTTGAAGCATCCGCACCGAGCGGTTCACGTCCGTACCATTGGCGAGCACCATGCCCTCATGAAAGATTCGCGGCGCTGATATTAAGTCGGATCTCAGATATTCGAGCTGTTCCGGCGCTCAAGGACGCTGTTCCAGCACACATGCACCCCGTGTTCTTGAAAGACAGCGCGGACGCGCTGGCAATCTGCAACAATGTGACATCATTCACCTGTGTTTGCCCCATCCTTCCTCATTTTCTCTTGTCTCTCCAAAACAAACCGTCTTTGAGAGACATTCGCATAAATGCGCACCTCACCAGTGATCAGACGGCAAAGCTAATCCAGCTCGAGGCATTGCACAGCATCACGCTCGACAACGCTTCTTGGAATGTAATAGACGCGCTTCCGAAATGGATTATAGCAAACAAGTCAACTCTAACAAGTTTAACAATATACGTCAGTCTCAGCTGTCTATTCAGAGACATTTTTTTTAATCTCACAATGAAACTATAGAGCGCAAACGAATTGAATGAACAGGTCCTGGAAAGGTCCTTGGTAGAACTTCCGAGATTAATCAATCTACACATCATCAATTGCCAGAACCTTTCCCTTCCTGGAGTTCTCAAGTGCCTCGTATACACTCCCCTCCTTGAGAGTTTATCTGTGACCACTTTCATGCATGTGTGTGGTTTTACTCCTGTTTGTCACCATCGCCAGCTCTGACAACTTCGCTGCGCTAGTCCGAATCGTTGCAAATGAATGCACCCTATCCCCCTCTCCGCAATCTGTTGCATCTCTCACTTGACTGCAAATCCGGACTCGCCGGGCCTCCATCAGCCGTGCATAACAATTCCTTGCTCTCACGTTTTTTCTCCGACATCCTCCTTGCCTCCTCGCCGCCTTTACGAACTCTCTCTATCAGACTCGCAGACAGATCTCTAAGCATCCCAGAACAGTGGCTGGACGCCGTGCTTTGCACGTACGGTGGCACCTTGAGGACGGTCAGTTTTGGACAATGCCTGGTCAGCGTGGAAGCGATCACGAAGATATGCGACAAGAGCACAAGCCTAGAGAGACTGGAAGTACCCCTCCCCGTCAAGGAATTGGTAAGCTCGGGATCTGTGCTCAGCCACGCCATTAATCAGAGCTCTGACTGTCCGAGTAGCGGCCGTATACGCTTGCCGCGGCGAAATCCAGCACTATAACTACCCTCATCGATCTCAGCGACCAGCATGCGACTCACACACCCAAGGTTGCACTTGGCAAAGACAGCATTAAGTTCATGATGACGACCATACCGTCGCTGCAAACAGTGGAATGCGATGGTCGAATTTGGAAAGTGCGTATTGCGTTGAATCACGATGGCACCGACTCTGATTATGTTTTGCAGCGCCGGGAGGGCCCTAAAGACGGCTCTGCAGTGCGCTTATCACTTGAAGGGCAGAAAATTGTACCTTCTCAACATTGGTTCATGCGTGACTGAAGGCCGCGCTTTGTATACTTACTTGCCTCTGGCCTAGCTTACTAATTGTCAATCAGACAACATTTCTTGTGGTTGTCAGGATAATCGTAAACTCGTCAAAATATCCACAACATGATATTGGTAGCAGGAATGCATGGCTGGGATATCCTCCTGCTGGAGAAACAATGCATCTGCAATAAATCAAAATTACGCTAAGTCCTCCTTTGCCCCTTCCAGCATCTCCACGACGTCCGGGAACCGAGGACGAGTAATGCAATCGAACGCCATTGGCCGCCTACAAGCACATTGGTATGAGTACATGCACAACATACACGTGTAATGAGACATACACGACAAGCCCGGCGTTAAAGTACTTCGTTGTATCGGGTGGGTTGACCTTCGAAGGTTCGATGGTCATGGTGTAAAGCAACGTCGCGATGTTGATAAACAAGGAGTTGTTAGCAATATGCCTTTTTATAATTGTAAGTCGCTTCTATCACTTGGATGTATATCAGAGCTATACTCACCTGCCGAGGCAGATTCTTTCATATGCGGCGATGTGATCAATGCAAGCTCAATATTCAGGTGGCGAGGGAAACGCACCTTTTACCAAAGCCATATGTCAAGTGGCTTTCTTCTTTGGTATCCACTGGGGCTGGCCTTAGCGCACCTGAACCATCCAAGTGCCGAGAGGGATTAAATTGACTAGCGTCCACTCCGTAAATCTCGGGATCGCGATTCATCGCCCTGCAGCTACGATCAGCGAACCCTAGCCTGTTCAAAGATACGCGACTCACCAGATGTTTGGGATACATACAGCTCCTTTGGGGATGTGATATCCCTCGTAAACGTCATCCTGGATACACGTTAACGGCAGGCTCCCAAACAAAACCAGCCTGGACACTCTCACCTCCATGACACGCCGTGGCACACCGAGTGGGTCAACACACTGCCAGCGCAGAGTCTCCTTGACCAGGGCGCGGATGTAAGGCAGTCGCTCGTAATCCGCGAAAGTGGGCAAGCGGTGGCGCCCGACGACTTCATCTAGCTCGGCCTGCGCTTTTCGCTGCACTTCGGGATGGGTCGTGATTGCGAGCCAGAACCACGCCATCGTTCCTGCGATCTATTGGCGCCAGTGTGAGTATGTCTTCTTTTTGAGGTATACGGAGACTTACAGTTTCGGCCCCTGCAGCGCTGAGAGGACAGTGTCAGTCAGCCAAGGCTCTCACTTCGAGAGGTGAAACGCGCACTAATCCGTTGCGGCCAGCCACGCCTTCTCCTTATCGTTCAACCCAAATTTGTCCCCCTGTCGCGCGAGATGGGCCGTAATACTCGGCCTGTCATCGCCCTCGGCCTCCATCCAAAGAACATTAGCTCCAATTGTCACGCTCGCTCTCAAAATTCACTCACAATCCTCCTTGCCACATCGTCATACAACTCTATAAACAACACGTTGTCGCGCCTGTACCACCCCATTGCATACGCCTTCCACTTCGCCGTCCATTCCGGGAGGTACTTCATCCACGTGAAGAATTCGACAAAGTGCGCACCGGGGAGGGCAGCGCGCGTGAGGCGGTGGACGAAGCCGTTGATGCGCGAGATGACGGGGCTGGACTCGGTGGTGATGGAGGGGTAATCGTACACCAGGGTCATTGTTGTGCTCGTCGCAGACCTGGCAAGAAGTGTTAGGTGAGTAACTCTCCGCTCTGCATTGCGAGCGGCGGCGGGAGGCACCTCTTGATATGGTCGTCCCACGCATTTGGGTTCCTCAGCATCCCATCCGCCAGTATAACGGCCTCCTTCACCTGGCACTCGTGATAGTCGTCCATCGAGTCCGCATTCATCGCCTCGTGCGCCGCTCTCCGCATTCGTTTCCACCTGCTAGCGTTTTCAGAAACTGCGCTTTTGCTAAATTCAACAAGCGGGCACGCACAGATCATCAAAGCGCATGAACACGAGAAGGAGGCTGCCACAGAGCATGTCCGACGCGACGATAAATGCGGGCCTGGAAAGCAGATTAATTTGGGTGAGTGGATCTGTAACGGCCGTAAATTACGGTCGAATCAATGGCTGGTGCTCACCTGTCGGAATAGTTGTCCGCCCTCCTATCGAGCAGGTCCGCAGCGGCCTTGGTGGTGTTTAGCACGATTATCGACTGGCCCGCGACGTTAAGGTACACAATCGGGCCTGTGCGTCCAATTATTCAGCCCGTGACCATATTCGCTGCGACGCAGTGACGGAGACGTACCATATTGCTCCTTCCACTCGGTACTGCCACACACCATTACACGTCAGGCGACCCAGGCAGCAAAAGTGAGGATCGAGCACTCACAACTCAATCCACGGATCGGCACTTAGTTGGAGCAGGTTCCCGATGAATGGGAGTCCTGGCGGACCTGGCGGGTACTTGTCCTTGGTGAATCGTCGGGTTGTGAAGAGGGAAGAGTGCAGGGTTAATAGACCGGCGAGGGTCATCAATAGGTATGCCCAAGGGACGTCGGTCAACGCGGCGCGAATGTGAGACACGCCAACTTTACAGTTGCTGAGGAGGCCATTGGAGATCATCGCGATTCGTGCGTGTGGACGGGAGGGAACTCTGGAAGTTCACGCTGAAAACCAGTCGGCTTTAAAACAAGATACTCTCGTCACGGCGGCTTGCTAAACGTGCTAAATGTACATAGGCCGCGAGAGCGCGTCAAAGTTTGCTCATCCTTCTGAGCTAGTACCGCTAACTGTCGTCTCTCAATTAGGCAATACCTCGCCTGAAAAGGGAATTCGCTTGTTGCCTACAGGGCAATCGATTGATGTGTCATAATGACTTTCCTAAATTTTTTGGTAATTTGAAGATCAAGCCTTTGAAGTCCGTGCTGTCCATTAATTACGATTATTGCTACATTTTGATGGCTGAGCGGCGTTCATAAATGCCTTTTGCTATATTGGCTGTCGTGCGCTATGCTTCGGAGATGGGAATATTAATGAAAGTGACTGTCGATGGCTAGCGGGCAAGTTGAACCATCACGTGCGATGCATTTCCTCCGCCCTTTCACCGGGCCACCTCTGCTTTGTTCGACTCGGACTCAACGCCTATCGCTTGTCACTTGTGCTTCCACGATACTGCTAAACTCGGAACCCGGCCCGTTTGGAACGTGTCGAGGTCTGCCTGAATCCTGCGCACTGCGTAGTACCACGACTGCTTGCCAGCTGGCATACCAACACAACTCATTGTACTTGCCGCGCCCGCCCTTGCCTACTAGGTCTGGTCTTGTAATTGTACTCTACTGGCCTTCTTTTGTTTCTAAATCTTCTTTTATGCTTGACTTCCAAGGAGACTCGACACCTGCCAGTTGAAACAATTTGCTTTGTTGTGTTTACATTTGATCAGATTTTGCCTCCGCGGGAGGAATTTGTCTCCGCAGTTCTCCGGCTCGTGTACGCGTTCCCGTACGGGAACGGGGCATCTCCTGGCCTCTCCTGGCATCTCTCGGTGGAAGCCTGGAAGGGCTGTCCATTCTTGATCCGACAAAACACGCGATTTCAATAGACGTTCTTTTGGTACACCGCCTTAGGCTTAAGCATGAGCCTCATTGTCGGCACGTGTCGGGGCTGTCAAGTTAATCTCACACCTCTGCCTACATGAGGGGAACACGAGGAGGATGTATTCACCCACTTAAGAACCTGATCGATCCGGGTGCGATCGGTATCTAAGTATCCCCACACTATGGCAGCAGGCTCCCAAGTAACAAGTCAAAACTCACCTTTCTCCTCCTCGTCACACACTATGGACTCCCTTCCTCAATATGGCTTTGGCTCAGAGCACTCATTCGAAAATCTCCTCCAGGACAACCCCTTCCTGTACCGCGTGTACACCCCCAAAGCCCGATCGCCATTCTTCGATCCCACCGAGCCATTCTTCGTCAGCCATTCTTTCGACGATGGCAGCCCCACTGTAGATGACATATCCCCGCACTGCACATATGAGAATGTCGCAAAACACATGGATTGGACAACGAGATCGACATCACCTTTCGTATCAACATCGTTCAGCTTCGCCTGGGCGATCTGGGAGGCCGTACGTAGGTACCGCTCAGGTGTCAAACACGACATCGAAATCGCCGTGATCGATGCACGAGCTGTCTCTGGTCGCGCTGTGACCGCCCTGGAGCTCTTAAGGAAGGGCACGCCACAAGGGTGAGTGATCATCGTGCTCCTCATGTGACTTTTTATTGATTTTTGTATACGATCAGCAGACATGCGGACTACTGGAAGTGGTACCGATTCGCAGTGGAGGCGCAAGACGTCCTGGTGCACGGATCTATCCCTGGAACAGCCGTGCTGGCCTCTATCCCCCTCTTCGCACTTCTCAACAAACTCCCCTCCTATCTGCTTCAGCCCGACGTGCTCGACGCGAGCGTCAAGGAATCGCCGTTGCAAAGCCTTGGCTGGGATTTCACCGAGCGCAAGCCGAGCTACCGCCAGCTCTGCCTGGACATGTCCGCCAAGTTCATGAAGATGCCGGACGAGCTGCGCGTGCGAGACACCACAGCCGGATCTGTGCGCCTCGCCGTCACCTTCTTGCGCCCGTGGTTCCACAAGACGATCCAAGATGACTTCGAACTCGCGAAGACGACGCTGTGCGAGCTGGCGTTCGTTATCGCGCAGTGGCCCGGGCAGGGGTGGGTCCGGGAGCACGAGGAGATCTGGGGTGTCACCAGCCTCATGGTGCAGACGCTGGCCGAGGAGCTCCGGGAGAAGCAGAAGGTAGATGCGAGCGAGGAAGTGAGGTCCCTGCAGACCATGGTCGACAATCTCGAGAACATGGTGCGGATGTACCAGAGCGAGCTCGTGGAGAGCAAGGAGAGCAGGAGCTTCAGCTCCTGGGCGCCCAAGGCGCTCTACCCGTACATGCCCAAGCGTATGGTGCACAGGAGGTCGGACACTGAGGATACCCTCGTCGATCCCTCCGCGTTTGAACCAACACCACCACCACCCAAAGGCGTGCAATTCTCCTTCGCTGAGCCAAAGGCTGTCTTCTCCAGGCCCATCCAACTCGCCTCTGAGGTCCCCGAATCCAAGGCACCTGAGCCCAAGGCCATCGACTTCGCCTACGACTCCTCAGAGAGCAAGCAGGCTAAAAGCGCCCCCAGCCCTTCTCCGCGACCGCATTCGATGATCGAGACGATCTCGTGCCTTTGCACTGGGCTCTTCGTGGGCGCCTTCATCACACTGGCCATCATGAACGGCCAGCGCCGCACCGTCATCATGCACTTCACATAAAATTGACCGCGATGCCTCGCACCTCCACATCATCGCCCCATCATCACCTCTCATCTTCTCTCGGGTCTTATTTTATTCACGGGTTTTCAACTTTCTGACACACGGCTAGGCGCATAGTTCGCTGCCCGCCATCTGGGACCAGCCACTGGATGGCAACCCATAGACTTATCGATATTGCATAACTTATACACTTCCTTCTCTTCTCTTCTCTTCTTATTTTGTGTTTTGTATCACGAACGCGGCTCCTTGTATACCTCCACTGTAGTTTTGGATGCCCTTACTTGGGCGATTTGTATTACTTTGAATTGGCCCTATCACCACTCCACCATGTATTCTTGACATCACATGCGCACTATGCCAATATGAGCCAATATGATTATCTTTCCACAACCACGAACATCAGGTTATGAATCGAAGAATTGCATAGCTAGCTACCGATGCTCTGAATCCTTGATAATACTGCTCCATAAATCACAACTTCCTCACGAAGATGAACCCGTCGTATCCTTTCTCCCCAACGGTTGAAATAGTTGTGGCGTCGACCTCGTGGTCCTCCTTCAGTGCCCGCAAAAGCCTTCGGTTTCCCTCAGTGGGGGGGTCCGAATAGTCCTCCCTCGATATGGAGCCGTTGAACACCACATTGTCGACGATCTATCACAAATCAGGGGTCAACGACGGGCCAAAAATTCTGCATAACCCGGTGTACGCACGATGATGCCGCCCTTCCTGACGAGGCGCTTAGCCTCGACGAAGTAATCCAAGCTGCTTTGTTTGTCGGCGTCGATGAAGACGAGGTCGAAGGGGGGATCGGCTTGCAGCGCCTTCAGCCCGTCGATAGCCGGGCCCACGACCACTTTGATGATCTTGTCGAGTCCCGCGTTCACGAAGTTCTCGCGTGCCACCTGCGCACATTGAGCGCGTCAATAAATGCGAGTCCGCGCAATAAAGGCGACGCACCTGGGCATGCTTCTCGCTGAGCTCAAACCCGACTACTTCTCCGTCTGCGCCCACGGCCTGTCCCATCCAGATGGTGGAGTAGCCGCCGAGCACGCCGACTTCGATGATCCTCTTCGCGCCGATGCTCTGCGCGATGAGCTTGAGGAACTTGCCCTGCGCGACGCTGACAGCGATGTCGGGGAGCCCTTGCTCGGCACTGTGCGCGCGTGCGCCTTCGAGGTTGGCGTCGGGGTGGATTAGGAAGGAGTTGTGGTATGAATCGGTGCGGCTCCAGTCCGTGATGTCGACGGGAGCGTCGCGAATGCTGTTGTAGGAGCGGCTAACTTGAGACATGCTGAAGTAGATGGTTTATTGTGGGGAGTATGGATGTTTAATTCTGTTCAAATTGTTGACCATTTTAAAGCAGTTGGCTGGTACAGACAGTTATCTGATAAGATGCGGAGTCGGTGTGTCGACTCTGATTGGCCGCACCCTATTCTTGTCTTTGTCGGCTTGTCGTCGGCCGTGTGAGAGACGCAACAAAGTTGATCACTGCTGATCAATCGGCTGCGTACTCTGCAGATAAGATTGATAAGCCAACAGACGAAGTTAAGACTGAGCTGAGTAAGACTGAGTAATCGCTGCGTGTGCGTCTTTGCTGCGGACTGTTGGCGGACTCCTCAAGCAACTGCGGCTGACTGATGCTACTCGCACGTTTAAACCTAATCAGAGTTGTTAAAAACATGGTAGACGCACTGGCCATTTAATTGGCAATAGTGAAATGTAACGCCATGTGTTGGTGGGGTGGGGTTTATGACGGCGGCCGGCTAATTTCCGACTTCGTTAACTGTCCCTTTAAGTGCGGGGGAGGGGCGGCGAAATGAAGACCACATTCCCCGTTGAAACTCGAATGATACGGTCTAAGATTGAACGAAAATTTCACCGCGCCTTATGTGCTGCAAACAGGTCTAGCATTGAACTGTCAGTGCCGCTGCAGGGCACACTAAAGGACTCACTCGAAATTCCTTCATAATATGGTTTTTATTTCACTGTTGATATCATTCGCATTCCCCGACATTTCGAACAACTTGAACATCAATGTTTTGTGCTGCATACTGCCATAACTTCCAAGTACATCTTGGAGCTGCGTGCAATATTTAGCATCAACAGCGACATTTCGAATTCGCGTACATACCTAAATCCCCCAATGATCGATATCAAATCGCCCATGCAGCCGCGTCATGATCTCCATATAATGT
Source organism: Athelia psychrophila (assembly GCA_001630335.1). Lineage (NCBI taxonomy): Eukaryota > Fungi > Basidiomycota > Agaricomycetes > Atheliales > Atheliaceae > Athelia > Athelia psychrophila. The sequence continues at coordinate 57,289 of KV417548.1, read as the reverse complement.
GGCTCATTATCGGGTGTGATGTGGCCGTGGCGGATGAAGAAATCGATGAGTATCAGCGCGCAGTTCGGCTTGAACAGGCCCTCATGCATTTTGGATATGATGTCGTCGAATGTCATTAACTGGCAGCCAGTGAGCATGCGTTGTTTAGTTACGTTTTGCAGAGCTTAGGCGCATTACCTCGAACGATTCAACCTCCCCGTCAAGGGGTTTAGGTGTGAATGGGCCAGGGTCGGCGCCAGGGGGGACAGCAAGATCCCAAAGATACCTTTGCAGAATCAGAGAGAGATTTTAGAGTTAACAAGAAACATATGACATACTCGATTTCAGGCTGGAGCCAACCACTTGGTGTCCTATTACGCAAAAATGCAAGTTAGCTTTGGGTCAAGGGCAGCAACTCGATGTTGAGTATCATGGCAAGGGAGGACTAACCTGGTGTAATAGCTGACAGATCCGACGGCCTTTGCGTGAGATCTCACAATGTCCTCGGCGATGCTGGCCTCTTCCATTGATTCCTTAACAAGGGCTTCGAAAGGCGGCATGCCGGATGGGATACCGCCTGCGACGCTGTTGTCCAAGTAACCACCCCATCTAATATTCAAATAGAATCGGTTTAAACCGGGTAGATATTTAAATGAAAGATTATGCCACACGTTTGCTTTGTCCTGGCACGCTTCGGCACCCAGATCTTGATCTGGCCATCTGCCTCTTGGAAGATGTTCATGTGGATGCCGGAGGTGACCAGTCCGAACAGCGCTGTCGCCGCCCTCTCCATCTCAAACGCAAAGTTGCTGTTGATCTTCCCCTCCGATTCGAGCTCCTGGTCGCGCCGCGGACCAAAGGGGTCGACGTACACTGAATAGAGCTCGTCCCTCCACTTGCTGGCGCCGATGACGCCCTCGAACACTCGCGCATCGCGCCAGCGTTCGCACATCTCTTTCATTGCCGTTGTCCGCGCCTGCTCCCCTTCAACGCCCTCGGGGAGCCAGTACGCGAACCCGACTACGGGCTTGGAACTGCCCGGCCGTGAGCGGATCTGCCAGACCGGCTGTTCATTCCTCTCCTTGCTCCGTTGGATCTCAGCTTCTAGCTGCTCAAAAACGCAGGGGCGCAAGAGGCCGATGATGGGGCTGGTCTCCGACGAGTTCAAAGCGAAGCCATAGAGATTGGGTTTCTCTGCGTCGAACGTGCTTTTGGAGTGGTGAGCTACTTCCGTAGACTCCAGGCGCGATTGAGCGAGATGGAAGTTATCGCATTTGTTGAGAATGTCCAAGAATGTCCTGCGAGTGGTCATGATTGAGATGATAAACTGAAGGTTGGAGCAACTGGAGATCTAAGTAATGTTGGAGTAGCCAGATGGGAATCGATAAAGCGCTTGACAGATGTCGATATCCGGAGTTTATGTATGCAGATTCGATCGAAAATTTGCCTGCCTATTATGTAGTATGCATATGCGAAGTCGACCATATATACGTAGACTCCACGCTTTCACTACTTTGTAAATAAATTCTTGACGAGTTGGCTACCTTCGGGCCATACTGGCACAACGTCGACTATTCAAAAAACACCTCTACTCGAAATCAACTTTGTCTTTCTCTCCGCTGGCCTGTGTTCCGAGTTCTTCAGATCCACAAATGCTGGTACTTGGTACCGTCCACCGCAATCACTCCATGCTACTCCTCCTTTACCGCATCCCTGGGCTCCACGACAATGCCCTGGCGAGACAGGCATACAGTATGCTATTGACTATTGACCACCAACTCAAGTCGCCAAGCAGTCACGGTATCGTGTTCTGCGGCACCTTATGATAATGTAGCCAAGCGCCCAGTTGCCTCGACTCGTAAACGTGCACTGGCTTGAACTGATCATACGAATGAGACACTAGCGCCACCTTGCTCAAACCGCCAGCCATACCTGCGGACCTTTGGTACTGAAGCTTGGAATTTGTCTAGGGATGGCATCTCAGGCGTGAGTCGATCGGTTCAGCTATGGAATCTTCGTTGCTCAGCTGTCTGTAAAGTGATAGCACAACCAAAAAATCTTATGAGATCGCGAGTAAGTTATTCGCCAACACCTCTGATGCTTGGCGTAGTGTGCTGATCGGTCTGGCGACTAGTCGTCCGAGTCGTCGGTCTCCCGCGGCTCCGTTTGGCACTATCCGTCAAGGCACACGTCCAAGTTGACGCAGGGAACGTTAAGTGGAGGACTCAGGAAGTGAAATGGAAAAAGGATGGAGGGATACAATGGGATGAGAAGAATGTACTGTGAGTGCTGGTCTTAGACTAGGTAGACACTAGGTAACTCTTTGCTTGCAATACAGACCACCTTTGGCGCCCTCCGACAAGATCACGATTAGCTTGAACCGAGACCACCGCATCGACATCTTCAACAAGTCCTCTCACGCGTCCCAGGGTTCACTGGAAATTTCACTGGCCGAGCTGCAACAAGCGTCTGGTCTTCGACCGAACGAAGGTAGATCCATTATAGGAGCTTCATTCCATACATGCGGGAACTAATGCTATGGATATCTCAGATGTTGTTTTGTCGTTACAGTACAAGGGGAAAGAGACTTGCAAGTTAGCTGTGCGGATCACCGAAAGCGCCACCACTGCCTTGAGCAGCACAATGGATCGCCTAGAAGGATTGTCCGAGACACTGACGGCACCGGGACTGACCGCGGTGACGGGTGCCATGAGCGCTGCTGGAGAGGCCGTAACTTCCCTTTCGCAATCGGACCTCGTAGGATCGTTCCAAATGTTGGTGGAAAAGTTGGGCATTCTGGTGAAGATCGGGGACGAGATAGCCAAGGTGCGCACACACGTATCTTTATATCTTACCCTTCTCATCGTTTGGCAGATACATCCCTGGGTCAATCTGGCCTGGAATGTGCTCTCGGTCGGTCTGAAGGTAAGTCAGCTCTCACTTTGCTATAGTGCATAGTCTAAGCACCCGTGACAGCTGGTGAAAGCGCAGCAAGATCGCGACCACAAAATCACAGCCCTCATTGAGACCATGAAGTCCACATATTCCATCATCTTCGGCTCGGAAATATTGGAAGACGAGCTGCTACAGGACATTGTGAATGTAATCTTGAAGCAGACGATTGAGTGCGGTTTCTTCATACAAGAATATACTCGTGGCCGTACATTTGCAGGTCCGTGGCGTGACACGTCCTTGAAGCGAGGGTGGTGTTCTTACTCATCATCGTCCAACAGGGAAAGCAATCACAGAAACATTTTCAAGTACGGACGGGGTGGTATCTCGGTATGAAGCGACGTTCCAACAACTGCGGAAAGAATACACGGGCCGCATTGCTACCCAGACGGCTGTGGTCACATCCAAGACGGCTGCGACGGTCGATGCCATTAGTATGTCGGATCATCTCCACCTAGAATCTGGAACTAACTCGACATGAAGGATTTGACCAGGTCATGGACAAATTGCGACCCGCGGTCATGGACGAGAGGAAGCGTGGCGAATGCCTCACCAATACGCGACTAGAAGCTATCAAATCTATCATGACGTGGTTTTCCAGCGAGTCTGAAGGCCAGCAGATCGGCAGTGCTATGTGGGTGCATGGAGTGGCTGGGGCCGGCAAGAGCACGATATCGACTACTACAGCGCGAATGATGCGTGACCTTGACCTTTTGGGGGCATTCTTCTTCTTCAACCGCGACCTTCCAGAATGGAACGCTTCGACCCTCATCCGAACGCTTGCGTATCAGCTGGCCCAATTCGATCGAGTCATCGGGGCCAAAATCGAACAAATCGTTAAGGATACCCCAAACATCACATCTATGACTCTAGCTGTACAGTTCTCAAAACTGTTCAGCGCGGCGGCTCTGGGCGATGTTCCTTGGTCCAGGGGTCCGATATTGGTGGTCATTGATGCACTAGACGAGGCGGGCAGCGTGACAGAGCGGGAGGACTTGATAAAAGTTCTCTCCGAGGGTGCTTCAAAGCTACCTTGGTTCTTACGGCTGCTCATTGTCAGTCGCCGCGAGCGTGACATTTGTGACGCCTTCGAGAACTCCATCGTCCGCCAGGAGGAACTTCGGGTTGACTCAGAGACCGCCCAAGGGGACATAAATGTGTTCATCCGGTCTCGATTATACCACACACGGGAAAGAAACATCCGCTACCTTGGCCCAGCTATGGAACACTGGCCTGGTGAGGATAACGTCCATGACCTCGTTCATTTGGCCTCCGGCCACTTCATATGGGCGGATACCGCATGCCGGTTGATACATGCCAGTGATGATCCCCAGCAGGCCATTGATGAGCTCATCACCCACCAGTCTACCGGCCAATCCGGCGAGTCGTTTGCGAGCCTGCACCGTCTTTACAAGACTGCCCTTCTATCTGCGGGTGGATGGCAAAATACGTCAACTGCCGCCAATGTCCGAGACATTCTCGGTGTAGTTATTTGTGCTCAAATCCCCCTCTCCTGTTCCGCCATAGACTCTTTTCTGCTTCCACGGGCGGGTACCCATCAACGACGTCCGCCATCTTTACAGATGGTATCCCGGTTTGGGAGTGTTCTTGACTGGAGTGACACAGGGCCGACGCGTCTTCTTCATGCCTCATTTTATGACTACCTGACAGTTCATGCGCGAGCTGAACCGCGCGAGCCATGGGCCATTATTGTCGAAGAGTGTAATGCACAACTTGCCAAAGCGTGCATCGCGCTGCTGGGGAAGGAGTTGCGCGAGAATATGTGCAACTTGACACTTTCGCAGCCCGTGCGGAACGAGTCAATATCGGAATCCGTGGCTTACGCGTCCAAGTTCTGGATCGAGCATGTGTGTCTGGTAACGGATACATCGGAGGATTTCGCGGATGTGGTATACCAGTTCATGCACGAACACCTTTTGCATTGGATAGAGGCTCTTGCCATCATGAAGGCATATGATGTTGTGATGCGGCTACTTCCGAGGCTGCTCAAGTGGACTCAGGTTTGTCTCTACCAGCACTCAACACTTTTGAATAGACAGCTGAACTTTTTGATCCAGACATACTTTCCCGGGAGCAAACTGTACCATCTTGTACATGATGCCCATCGTTTCACTCAGTACTTTGCAAATACCATCATTGAGCACCCATTGCTCATCTATGCCAGTGCATTGCCATTCACCCCACACAACACAATCATATATAAAACCTTCCATACTACCAAATTGCCGCATGTGATATCTGGCATTGACCCAGCATGGCCTCCTCTACTGCAGGTGTTATTGGGCCATGAGGACTCGGTGAGATCTGTTGCCATCTCGCCGGACGGCACCAAGATTGTTTCGGGGTCGGCGGACAAGACTGTGCGGGTGTGGGATGCTGTCACGGGACAAGCAACCCTCCCGCCGCTTGCAGGCCATGAGGATAATGTGTATTCTGTTGCCTTCTCGCCGGATGGCACCAAGATTGTGTCGGGGTCGGATGACAAGACTGTGCGGGTGTGGGATGCCGTCACGGGACAAGCAGCCCTCCCGCCACTTGAAGGCCATGAGGATGAGGTGTATTCTGTTGCCTTCTCGCCGGATGGCACCAAGATTGTGTCGGGGTCGGGTGACAAGACTGTGCGGGTGTGGGATGCCGTCACGGGACAAGCAGCCCTCCCGCCACTTGAAGGCCATGAGGATTGGTGTGGTCTGTTGCCTTCTCGCCGGATGGCACCAAGATTGTGTCGGGGTCGGATGACAAGACTGTGCGGGTGTGGGATGCCGTCACGGGACAAGCAGCCCTCTCGCCACTTGAAGGCCATGAGGGTGAGGTGCTTTCTGTTGGCTTCTCGCTGGATGGCACCAAGATTGTGTCGGGGTCAAGAGACAAGACTGTGCGGGTGTGGGATGCCGTCACGGGACAATTAGCCCTCCCGCCACTTGAAGGCCATGAGGATTCGGTGTGGTCTGCTGCCTTCTCGCCAGATGGCACCAAGATTGTGTCAAGGTCAATAAAAGGGACTGTTCGACTGTGGGATGCTGTCAGTGGCACACTGCTCAACGGAGATTATGGTCATGCTCCGATTCTCCACCACACAAGTCCCGACAAAGTTCAGACATCCTTGAGCTTGGACGAGCAGGGCTATTTCACAGATGTTCACTCGAGCCACTGTCTAGGCAAGATCCCAGTCGGATTTGCTTTCAGGAAGCCAGTTTGTCATGGATCCCGTTGTGTTGTATGGAGAGAGGCATCTTCAGAGCATTGGGTCCCAGTATTCATTCATTTCCCCCCTGCATAACAATTTCTCAATTTCCGATGCTTCGTGTACCCTGCACATCCAAATATAATTCTATTCCCAATACTCATAACCGCGATAATAACACTGAATCCTTGTTGTGACAAATTGAGTAGGCTCGCTGTTTCATTTCGCGTTATAATAATTTGATTACAGCCGCGCCGTCCAACAGAAAGGTATTGAATTTGAAGTTCCTGTCCCAGTGCTCACGGTCACTACGTCCCGACTCTCGCCTCATCATAGCATATATTTCTCCGGCACGTCTTAGAGAAACCTAACTAGTGATGATGACTGATGCAGGAAGTCAGAGATTGGTCGGGTTCAAGGTTCACGAATAGCGCGACTCACGAGCTGCAACGGTGATCAGCCTTCATATAGATGTAGATCCTGTCTCGATGGACTTTTGTCTTGCTAGAGTGGAAGGCGTGCATATTTCTGTGGGCTTGGGTAGGTATGGTACGTGCCGTGGCTAGTCGGCGAGTGCCGTTGCAGGCTGGCTTTTGAAAGATAGGATGGGCCATCTGATCGGGGATCAGCCAGCTTTTAGTCAGCTTAGGTAGACGCTTGCAAGCGAGCATTACACACCTGCACCGGTTTCACGTGGATTTGTCTGAACTTGCGCACGTTTAGAAACGAGCCGGGCGCGATGACCGTATGGGATTTGGCATACAGCGCAGATGCGACGAGACTCGCGGACGTCCAGCCGGCTGTATCACCCTGCCAGCGAGCAGTACCCACTTGCGCTGATGTTGTGGCTATAATTCGTCGCACTTGCACATCGTCCATCGCTATTAGAGAGATCGACGCCTAGAGATAAGTTGGATGAGATCCATGGATGAGCTTTGACGTATAGTGCGGATCCGACGAAGACTAACCGACGTCCAGCAAACGGTTAGAATGTGACGACGAAGGAAGTACCAAGGGACTGGTGGCCGTCTTTGACACATCCAAGCAGGTCCAGTCGTTCGGCGGTAAACCGCGCAAGCGCGAGTGGGCGATTCTCCAAGCATCCTCTGCGGGGGGCCGCTAGGGCTGGCGATTTTGATGGTTGAACAGGAACAGGGGTCCGGATAGTCCCTAGATATATGTTTTGAATCGTTGAGCAGCCGAAGGCTAGTGTTACGTGGAATTGTGCTTGCTTGCGCATTGTTAGATGAGGTTGACGCCTAGATACGAGCTGGGCGCGATGAATGGATGAGCTGCAACGCATAGCACAGATTCGACAAGTACTTACCGATGTATACACCACGGAGGGTAAGAGCTTGACGATGCAGGAAGTAGCAACGAACCACGAAACGAGGTTGTTTGACGCCTAGGGTCTCTTGGACTTTGTCAGTCGGATGCCTGATTGACATCCAGAAACGAGCTGGGCGCGATGCATGCATGAGCTTCGACACATAGTGCTTGGAGTGTACTCAGATATTCCCAGCGAACGAGCAGAATACGCAACGTTGAGCAGCAGGAAGCTCCGTGGGGAACCAGGCCACTCAGGATCTGTGGGTCTTGTCATTCATACATATGATAAGCTACCTGCGGGTGATGACTGGGCGCGAGGGCTGCACGGGAACGCCGCGTTCAATTTTAAGGGTCGATTTAAATCCGATTACACAGGGCGTAGTTCTAGCACGTGAAGAGACGTGACTGAAGGAAATGACTTGACTGTGAGAGTCGCAGCGCGTTGAGCCCCGGGCAGTGTCGGTCGTGGAGTCGTACAACGTGAATATTATGCAAGTACCAGTTGAAGCTGAAGCTGACTCGGAACTGAACACAATCGCTGTCGGCCATCGGCACGCGGTCTCAGGGGCTTGCCGAGTGAGGAGATGACGCTCACAGATTCCGTCTTGCACCCACAACCTTTGGCCAACCCCGAACCCGAACCTCAGTCCAAGCCAAGGTAGTCTCCCGTAGGCAGAACTCCGATATTCGAATGTTTTTGAGATGGGGAGGACGATTCGAATATGGAGTCTGCTTTTGATGGCGCACCCTTAACCGTAGTTGGGACATTCGGCGCTTTTTCCCAGAAAGGAAGGTAAGAGAGGCAGAAAAATGATGGCAAAAATGCATGTGGACGATGCCCCTGAGCGCGATCGAGTAAACAATCTCGACGCGTCGCGTCCGCCTGCAGCTGCTGTGCTCTGCTGTGTCTATACCATCTTCGTTATGGACGCATTAAGTCCTAAGCGGCGCAGAACAGATCAGCCATACAAGATCAAGTTCAATTCTACATTATCAATAACTCCCCAGATCCATCCGTCTCGGACTCCTGGCTACAGCTGCAAAACTAGTACTTGGGCAACACCCCAAGACCAGAATGACATGCTCCCCCGGCCCCGTCTTCGCGTCTCCAGAAACAACCACGCCCCGCGCGCCCTTCAGCGCATTTGCAGCGCCCTGAGTCCCTCAGGGGCCTCTTGAATCTCCCAGCAACCCCCCCGCGCACGAGCACGAAACGGACTCACTGTAACTTGGACACCGATAATGTTGTACCATCAGGTGGAGCGAGTACGAGATTTTTAAAGCAGGCAAGAATGGATGAATTGGACGAAGAAATTAAGCGTGTCAGTGCGGAACTGGCCTGGCTTCGGGGCGAGCGGGAAGAGCCTCGCGGGCCACTGGGTGAGCTGTATGAGGTATCCAGTTTTTCCAGATCCGGTAGGTGTTGTCGCCAGTAGGTCGACTCCGAATCGAGAACTGGACAGACGCCATCCAACTGGTAATCATGCGGCTCGTATGGAAGATATACCTTGAGTACCTGCTTGCAGAGATCTCGTCGGACTGCTGTGTCGTAGGGAACGGGAAGCACAGGATGTGAGCGTGTGTAAGCCGTGGAATGATTAATTGAAATCATCTAAGTCATACATATATAGAGTCGCAGGAAACGAAGCTGAGAAATCGAGAGCTGACCGCTGGCGGGGAGGAGATGCGACAGGGGCGTTACGACCGATCCATGCTACGGATCATCGCCGCAGCACTCCGGCCTTCCTTTCTGGGCGCACAAGCACCGAATATCCCAACTACGGTTCAGGGTGCGCCATCAAAAACAGACTAAAGCCAAGGGGCCTGCATCGGAGAGCTCGGTGAAATAAGGTCACCCCGTTGGGTCGTGGGAAAGGGGCTGTGCTGCGCAAATCGCGTTCATATTTGGTTCGTACTATTAAACACCAACTGATGAGTCAATAGCATTCCCATTTCTCTTGACCTCTCGAGGAACACATACAGTACTGCAATATATTGATGCAAAGCCTCCCATGCCCGGGCCCGTTACATAGTCCTTCGATAATGATGAAACTGTGCTTGTTTCTGCAATTGATCAAGTAACTGGGGTGCATTTCTGTAACTTGTGATATAGTACCGTTCTCAAGCTAGGAGTAAGGGGAGCTGTGAATCGTGTAGATGAGCATAGAGGACATCTTCAGTGCAGGAGAATGACTGTGAGGGCAGCAAAAACATTACCAAAAAATGAAGAAACTTGGGTGTATCAAAGCATATTTTGGAAGGGAATCCACTGGCTAGAGAACATCAGTCCGGTGAATGGTCTGCAGAAGAGGTACAGACATTCAATACATCAATGCAGGATCTATCTGCTAAATAAGGAGGTCTGGATGAGATCCGACGCAGTTTTGTCGTCCCAGTCAGATATTGGTGCCAATAAAATGCAAGGCATGGGCCACATGATAGATTAGATAGTTTTCTATCGATCTATTACAACAGAAATGATGTAAATACATGGTATATGCTGCATGTTCGAGCCTCTTGTCGCGATTGCAGCCAGCCGCGACACACGGCACAGCCCCTTTCCCACGACCCAACGGGGTGACCTTATTTCACCGAGCTCTCCAATGCCGGCCCCTTGGTCCAAGCCTGCCGCAAATGGGGAGCCTCTGAGGGCTGGGACAATGCGCTCCGTTAGCGCTACGCGTAGCGCTACTGATGCCAAGCCTTGTTTCGCAAAGAGTCACTACGCCGCTCGATTAGGCATAAGTTCAATATACTTACGTGCTTAGGCTGGTATTCCGCCGGGAGCTTTGACTCACATGCCGCCCCATTGCACCATCGTGAATCTATATATATATATTTATCAAGTGTTGGCAATACAACTCTCGCCATCGTTTCACGGCCTGACGATGGAGGTAAATGATCTCGAGGAAGGGTCATAGCAGAGGGGCTCGGAGAAGAATGTACATAATAGTCCCTCCGCGTGGCTGACAGCGCTGTCAGCCGGAATGCTTCACCGAAATTGTAGACACAAGGTATAGGAATCAGCAATCATTTCTGAATTGGCCAATGTATCTCAAACTATGTACTATGTAGCAAACCGCGAGCAAGGTGGGAGGCGCTGGTGACGCCGACAGCGGGACGAGATACGAGCCAATGCCAATGAGTTGCGCGAGCCGAGGGTGCCGGTTGTGGCGGAGCTAATTAAATGATGCGAAAGTTGTGGGAAGATGTGTGTGTCCTAAACCACCTCGAATCAGAGGCGGGAGTATGGGTACTCTGGGTAGCTCTCCCTCTAATATCTATTAGAGGTGTTCAGTGGTGTGATGTAATGGATTGAGTCACGGTATAGAGTCCCAATGCGGATGGATGAGTGGTCAGGCCCGAGAACGGCCGGAGCTTGGCATCTGTAGCCATAGCGCTACACGTAGCGGCCTGTTCCAGCGGTCTGACTTTCTGCGCAAATGCGCCTCCATCCCTCTCACGCAAATCTACGTTCTAGGGCGAATATGTCGGTCGCGTGGGTCACGCGAACCTACGAATGCACCCGACTACCGAAAGTGTCACTGATAGCGCGCTTGACTTGCCCCTAGTACTAGTCCCCTTCGCCGGCTGCCCATCTCCGTGACCCTCTGGTGGCAGCGACGAAGGCGAAGCCCAGCCTTCACTTGAAGCATCCGATGTGCCTCCCCGTTGACTCCAGCGGCTGCTAAACCCGTGACGAAAGCCCCGCCTAAATCTTGGACCGCCTCTTCCGTCCGAGCACCCCGTCGCCCTCGTCTTAATCGCAACTCCTCCACCTCCGTATCGGATTCTCCATCCCTGGTGCCTCCCTTCTCGTCCTCCGTCTTTACCTTTATCCAATACCCCAAGAGCGTCTCCCCATACAACTATGAGCTTCTGCGCTTCTCGCGACGGCACATCGTCCTCGCCCTCTGCACTACGGTTACGCACGCGCGGGGTGATCAACACGGGAGACATGTACTTCGCTAACTCCGTGCTGCCGATTCTGATCTTGACCGCCCCGTTCCACGCGCTGTTCTCGGCGCCGGGCGACACCGTACCATGCCTGCAATGGGATGAATAGGAACACCGGGACGGGCACGCCTCTTGTTGACGCTATCGTCGAGTTTGGGGGAGTGTGAGTATTCTGGGCAGGTGGTTGGGGGTGGGATGGCTGGGGGAAGCAGAGGGCGGAGGATGTGCAGGAGGAGAATGTTATGGTGCATTCCTACGCACCAAGATCGATGATGCTATGAAGGATGAGGAGACATTTGATCGACAACTTGCGGGTGCGTTTCTTAAGCTTTGCTTTTGCTCCACGGCCAACGCCACACCTATGTGCATTCAGGGAGGACATCAAGAGGATGCTCGTCAATCATCGAGGACTGGCGTGCGCTGCAGCTCGATATTTCAGGTGGGTCCAGATTAGTCTAACCTGGATAGCAATGGCACTGACTGTATTCATCCAGCGCGAGCAAATCCACCCAGTCAAAGACGCGCTGTTGCACATCTCTGCACCATCTTCGGTGCAAAACCTCGCTCACACGGCCGGGCGTTATCATATTGGCGCAAGCCAGAAGGCGCTCATCGAGACCGTGTCCCTGATCCATGCGCTGCCCATGCTGCATTTCTGGTACGATACAGAGGTCAACGGCGCGGTGAAGATCGGGAAACAGGTCACATTTCGGCCTGAGCTGGAATTTCGCCTGGAATCATGGCTGGCGCCCGAGGCGCTGGGGTGATGCGAAATAAGCTGCTTGGTGGTGCGTACTCTGTGCTTGTTGCACGCGTGTGTTGTCGCAGTTTCTTACCTAACCCCTTCGCTCAGTTATATACCACCATTCTGTCTACGCCAGGAGGGCAATACACTACACACTCGACGTACTTCGCCCAAACCGCGACCCCCACGGCAGCACCCTCGCCTATCCGTCGATATAACAAAGGATGTGCACGACGGCCGCCTCTCTGCCCCACCAAACACATCCTCGGGCCTCATGTCCCGCACCGGCTTGTCGTCGATCCGCACCCACCCTCGCGTGGCTTCACACTGAGGTGGACGGAATATCAGTACAGGTTTCGCGTACTCGAGGACGTTTAGCGCCACCACAGCCACGCGCTGTCGAGAGTTATGCCCAGATCAGGCGGCGTTGAGTCTGCAAATGTGCCACCCTTTTGCTTCCACTTCACATCGCAGTGAGCCGGGCTCTCCGGCCTCGTAGCTCGCGCCCAGGTGACAGTGCTACTACGCTCGATATTGGAGACGAGGATGATGCAGTGCGGTCACATGCGATGATGGTCGAACAAGACGCAGACGCAGACAGTGGAAGCGAATTCGAAGCGGAAGCCTTGAAGACACCCTCACTGCCGACGACGAGGAACCCGAGGAGGACGGTCTCGACGGCGATGCCGAAACACTAGCAGCCAGTGCTCGTCCCGCGAAGTCGCCCCCCAAATCGAAAGGGAAAGCCAAAGCCAACAGCCCCCAAACCCGGGCCCCGCAGACTGGACCGCATGCCGGACCATCTGCCTCGCGGCTCCTCGAACAGGATTCATTCGCTCCCTGCTGTCGACATCCACCATCGCCACTGCGCCGTGCAGCTGTACTTTCCTGTCGAACGCGTCGAGAGGTTGACGCACCCGGAAAAACGGGTTGCTCCGCCACGGACGACGCCCACGAACAACCTCGCGTTTAACCAGACGGCACAAGATCGTGTTCATCGGGCTGGGGATGCAATGTTGGCCCCAAGCTCCTCTGGGGGCTTGTGGGGGGACAGACCGCGGTGCATGGAGGCGATTGAAGTCTCATGAGAGGAGACCGCGATTGAACTGAAGTACAGGCCTAGAATCCACCCCGGTATCGTGGTGAATGGCGGCTGGGAAATTGTCGACCAACAGTGTGTAATCTCTACGCTGCAATCTTATAAACTACCACATGCAATCCTTAGTCGCTGCAGACGACGTTGTGCTGCGAGTCCACCTTCTTCAATCTGCTTTTGGGGGCCATACAGAAAACAGACCCGCACTGAGATTTTAATGTTCAAGGCACACCGGATGTGTATGCTTTTCCCTGTTGAACATGACATCTCCCTGGCCGCACGTTTTGGGTGCAGTTGAGTTTATTCCCGAAAGCAAATGCATTGGCTGGCTTTCAATACACCCCGAGCAGCGCGAAGCTTAGTTCCATCGCCAACCCGTGATTTCACTACCCAGGCCTGCGCATCAGCTCCGTCATATCCTGCAGTGGCACCATTTCCGTCCCGCCTTCACTCGCCCAATATCGGCACCAAGCTCGATCGACGGTTGACAGCATGCATACATTTGGTCCTTGTCACCCGCCAAGGACGTTAATGAAACAGACGGCATAGAGGATCACGAACGAATGCGTTGTGTAATGGTGCTCCAATGGTGCTCTGTGCCGAGCGCACGAGCTCAAATTGGCTCCTTAACTTCACACGATAAAACGGTATTCGGCTTTATATTCACTGTTTTGTTCCTGCGCTGAACTTCTACAGCTCACAAGTCAACGAACCTAGGCCGCCCAAACCCAGCCTTTTGGCAACCACATTCAGAAACAACTCTTTATCAATTTCTGCTGTACCATATCCACCCGGCGTCACTTCGTTGGGGCACGATACAAAACTTCCCGTATACAGTGCGTGGCTAGTATCCCCTCCCCAAGCTAGTACAGTAGTCTGACCAGGTTCATTTAATACAGTGCGCACTCCAGAGGCGCTTTTACGCCAGCAAGGTCCTTGCTGTTGTGTGTACAAGTGGTTTGCCTATCAATCCGAACCAAATCTCCTATTTTAGCTGAGTCAGATCAATCCCAGGAAACATCGCGGTCTTCAACATCAAGAAGGCCTTCGAGATTGGCGATCCTATCAGTAAGATTGACCACTCAATCAATTGCTTTCATGGGCCATTCAATTATCTACTAAGCCGACTCCCGATGCACTACTTCAACCAACACCAATCTTCCGTCCACCCCGATGTGAAGTTAGCAAAAGTAGGGGGTCAAGTAGCAGGAGAGCCGGAGGGCGCTGGAGCACAAGACCAGCGCGGAAGAGCAAAGACGTTATCTCATAGTATAGGGAGTAGGTGGCGGGGGCATCCAACAGGCGGACGACCGTCAGTGCGACCGGTTGTTACTGCGGGGCGACTTCGGCTACGGTCTCAGGGTCGGGTATGATTTTACATGCGGCTGATACCCTCTGGTGTATGGCCAACGCTAACGCCTCTGAACCGAAACGAACAACGAAGGCAGTAACCAAAAGGGCGGAAAAGGATCTCATGATCACACATCGAGATCAGTCTCTTTGATATTCCCACACACACTTTTCTTTACTAATGTCATCCGTACTTAAAGAGGTCGTACGCGTCGAGGGGGGCTCCGGGACAACGACAACATTAGTCAAATCATCTAGGACACCTAATTGGTAACGATGACTTCATCTCCTTTAGAACTCAACTAATACGGTTCGGCGCTATAGTTACAGGGTTTCTGACTGTTCTCATGGTAGGGACGGCCCTAAAGCTGCACTTAAACACCACTATATGCACGGTAGGCATCTAGGGTGTCGCTAAACCCTACTATTAGGCTTCGCCCTTGCGAGATTGGGAGTTGTATTCACTGCTTATGTTTGTGTAGTAATATTCGTGCATGGGTCTGACCCGGCGAACTGAGTTCGCTCACCACCGGAGCGGGTTCGTACGGACCGCTCCGTCTTTTCCGGAACTATGACGATACCCTTAGCTAACGATGTGGGTCTTTCGGTAGCAGCCCTAACCGTGCGGATGCGTTTCTCTCTTACTTGTGCCGCAAAGCAAAACCACTCGTACCTTGCCTGGAACACAAGCTAAGTTTTGCTAAGGGACTCCTAGAGCACGTAGCTGGTCCGTGCAATACGACAGCATAGGCGGTGAACGATTCTACCACGTCAGCCGGACCAAGTACGACCGAGGCCTCGGCCTCTGCCCGCCACAGGCATGGTACAGTC
>KV417548.1:2631-36418 GCA_001630335.1 Athelia psychrophila | reverse complement strand
GACAAGTTGGTAGTTTAAGCGGTCGGTATCGCCGGGGGCGTCTCCTACGGACCTCTTAGCGGGTGAGCGCGAACGCGCCAAATGGCGGCTTGCTGACCTGGACGAACCTACACAGTTTCTGCCGGTGGTCAGGGAACCATGAAGGAAGCGGCAGCATAAGAACAGTAAACGACTCGTAACCACTCAGAAACAGCTTATCATACGCGACACGCAGTTTCGACTAGATACCTAACGTGGATCGAATAGAGATCCACAACCACAGAGATTATCGCTGCCTGCTACACGTTCACGTTGCTTAATATCGGTGTTGTAGTCGCGTTAACCCATTACGAGCGAGCGTCCCACTTCGTGGACCGACCTGTGGTCGCTCAGAGCAGCGTAGACGCGATATACAGTTTTGGGTATGCCAGTAGCGCGGGCCGAGCAAAGATTTGTATGCGGGCGTATGTTCCGCGTTCAAGCCTGTTTAGGTGCACTTTGCTTCCCGTCCACACATTACAAGCGGACGTTCGAAGGTGGGTTCGGTTGGTTTTCGACCGTCTAGAGATTAGGTTACAGAATACGGCTAGAAAGTCTTCGGACGAACGTTGACGTGAGCGGCTAATCGGTGCCGTGCATGGTATGGATGGGCTCAGGTGTCTTAACATGTACGGAGGGTGAGGTCGTTCTGTTTTCAGGTAGCTCTACGTAGATATTCTTCCGACTAGTGGTCGTCGAGCATTCGGCGCGATAAGCACTTGGAACTTGGGCTCGTTAGAGACTGAAGGACGTCGTCAGTAGTGACCAATCCAAAGAGATTCTGCACGGCCTCTTTATATGTGATGCTAATTCGCTCTCAGCCCTGCATCACTGGCACTCGTGACCCTGTTCTTTAAGTTTAAGTAATGGAAAGACAATCTGCCGCGCCGACATTAGTTTAGTAATATTATGCTTTATTTTGTCGCTCGGATGAGTTAAACAGTGTTGTTCCTAAGTCACAATAATAGCGCCGATACTCATAACCCTTAATATAATATAAATCTCCATGTGCTCCTTCGTCCCATGCACTTCCTAGCCTTCAAACTTTCAAAATATGCCTACCCTTTACTTAATCGTGACCCTGGGTTACAAAATTTCTACGGAGAGAGGTATGTTGCGTTGCTCTAGGTACTGTTCGACCGCAGGACTTTCGTTTAAGCTGACCTTAGAACGGGTCTGTCACCGGCCTCAATTGTAGACACTTTATTGGGACGAACAGGTTCGAGTTCCTATAGACCCGAAACAGCCCTGAACACACGACCCCTTAACCTCGTAGTGGTATTAGAGGCAACTCGTCGAACGGTCACTGTCGTAGGGTGTCGGCTTGTCAGGGAAGACTACTGGAACTGTGCTAGAGCCATGGGAAGCCGCTCTTCCGTTGCCTATAGTGGGTTATAAGTACCGGAAGTTCACCGCCCTCCCGACGAACGGGGCACTGCCGTATGGTGTGAACGTGCCAGAACAGGGTGCTGGGGCTCTGTTAGAACCACGGTAGGCCGCTCTTCCGTCGTCTGTTGTGGGGTGGTAGTACCGGAAGTTCACCGCCCTCCCGACGAACAGGACACTACCGTAGGGTGTGGGCGTGTCAGAACAGGCGGCTGGGGCTTTGTTAGAACCACGGTAGTCCGCTCTTCGGTTGTCTGGTGTGGGCTCGGAGTACCCGAAGTTCACCGCCTTCCCGACGAACAGGGCACTACCGTAGGGTGTGGGCGTGTTATAACAGTAGGCTGGGGCTGTGTTAGAACCACGGCAGGCCTCTCTTCCGTTGTCTTAAATGTGGTGGGAGTACCGGAAGTTCACCGCCCTCCCGACGAACAGGGCACTACCGTAGGGTATGGGCGTGTCAGAGCAGTAGGCTCGGGCTGTGTTAGAACCACGGTAGGCCGCTGTTCCGTTGTCTAGAGTGGTGCAGGAGTACTGGGTTATTGGGGACGTCGTCTCCCCCCGAACAGGGAGTCCGGATAGTCCCTAGATATATGTTTTGAATCGTTGAGCAGCCAAAGGCTAGTGTTGCGTGGAAATGCGCTGGCTTGCGCATCGTTAGCGGGGGGGATTGACGCCTAGAAACGGGCTGGGTACGATGAATGGATGAGCTTTAACGCATAGCACAGATTCGACAAGTACTTACCGATGTATACACCACGGAGGGTAATAGCTTGACGATGCAGGGAGTAGCAACGAGCCACGCAACGAGGTTGTTTGACGCCTAGGGTCTCTTGGCCTTTGTCAGTCGGATGCCTGATTGACATCCAGAAACGAGCTGGGCGCGATGGATGCATGAGCTTCGATACATAGTGCTTGGAGTGTACTCATAGATTCCCAGCAAACGAGCAGAATACGCGACGTTGAAGGAAGCAGCAGTGAGCTCCGTGGGGAACCAGGCCACTCAGGATCTGCGGGTCGCATCATTCATACACATGATAAGCTACCTGCGGGTGATGACTGGGTGCGATGGCTACACGAGAACGCCGCGTTCGATGTTAGGCGTCGATTACACAGGGCGTAGTTCTAGCACAGGAAGAGACGCGACTGAAGGAAATAAGGTGATGAGAGTCGTAGCGCGTTGAGCCCCGGGCTACGTCGGTCTTGGAGTTGGACAATATGAATATCATGCAAGTACAAGCTGAACAATCGCTGTCGGCCATCGGCATCGTCGGGCAGAAACTCAGGGGCTTGCCGAGTGAGGAGATGACGCGCACAGACTCCGAGTCAGTCTTGCACCCGCAACCTTTGGCCAAAACACTCTCAGTCCAAAGACTCCAAGCCTGCCGCAAATGCGCCTCCATCCCTCTCACACAAATCTACGTTCCAGGGCGAATATGTCGGTCCCGTAGGCCACGCGAACCTGCAAATGAACCTGGAATAATAACATCTCCGCTCGAGCGACTAAGTACCGAAAGATGTCACTGATAACACGCTGGACTTGCCCAGTCCGCCACCTGCACCGTCTCCTTCGCCGCCTGTCCTTCTCAATGACCCTCTAGTAGCAGCGACAAAGGCGAAGCCCAGCCTTCATCTGAAGCATCTGATGTTCCTCCCCGTTGACTCCAGCGGCTGCTAAACCCGTGACGAAAGCCCCGCCTAAATCTTGGACCGCCCTCCTTCGTCCGAGCACCCCCTCCCCCTCGTCCTAATCGCAACTCCTCCACCTCCTCCGTCGTCGGCTTCTGCGTCCCTGGTGCCTCTCTTCTCGTCCTCCGCCTTTACCTCTATCCAATACCCCGGGAGCGTCTCCCCGTACAACTATGAGCTTCTGCGCTTCTCGCGACGGCACGTCGTCCTCGCCCTCTGCACTGCGGCTACGCCCGCGGGGTGATCAACACGGGAGACATGTGCTTCGCCAACGCGGTGCTGCCGATTCTGATATCCTGCGCCCCGTTCCACCCGCTGTTCTCGGCGCTCGGGCGGCACCGTACCGTGCCTGTAGTGGGATGGAAGGGAGGACCGGGACGGGGACGCCTCTTGTTGACGCTATCGTCGAGTTTGGGGGAGTGTGAGTATTCTGGGCAGGTGGTTGGGGGTGGGATGGCTGGGGGAAGGAGAGGGCGGAGGATGTGCAGGAGGAGAATGTTATGGTGCATTCCTACGCACCAAGATCTATGATGCCATGAAGGATGAGGAGAGATTTGATTGACAACATGCGGGTGCGTTCCTGAAGCTTTGCTTTTGCGCCACGGCTAACGCTATGCCGATGTGCATTCAGGGAGGACGTCAAGAGGATGGACTCGTCAATCATCGAAGGCTGGCATGCGCTGTAGCTCGATATTTCAGGTGGGTCCAGATTATTCTAATATGGTTAGCAATGGCACTGACTGTATTCATCCAGCGCGAGCAAATCCACAGTCAAAGACGCGCTGCTGCACATCTCTGCACCATCTTCGGTGCAAAACCTCGCTCACACGGCCAGGCGTTATCATATTGGCGCAAACCAGAAGGCGCTCATCGAGACCGTGTCCCTGATCCATGCGCTGCACATGATGCACTTCTGGTACGATACAAAGGTCAACGGCGTGGCGAAGATCGGGAAACAGGTCCCATTTCGGCCTGAGCTGGAATTTCGCCTGGAATCATGGCTGGCGCCCGAGGCGCTGGGGTGATGCGATATAAGCTGCTTGGTGGTGCGTGCTCTGCTTGTTGTGCGCGTGTGTTGTCGCGGTTTTTTACTGGACCCCTTCGCCCAGTTTTATACCACCACAGTCTGTTTACGCCAGGAGGGCACCCCACACTCGACGTACTTCGCCCAAACCCCGACCCCCACGGCGGCCCCCTCACCTATCCGTCGATACAACAAAAGATGTACACAACGATCGTCTCTCTGCCCCACCAAACACATCCTCGGGCCTCATGTCCCGCACCGGCTTGTCGTCGATCCGTACCCACCCCTCGCGTGGCGTCACACGGAGGTGGACGGAATATCAGCCCAGATTCCACGGACTCGAGGACGTTCAGCGCCACAGCAGCCGCGCGCTATCGAGAGTTTTGCCCAAATCAGGCGGCGTTGAGTCTGCGAATGTGCCACCCTTTTGCTTCCTCTTCACATCGCAATGAGCCAGGCTCTCCGGCCTCGTAGCTCTCGCCCAAGTGACAGTGCTACTGGTACTGCGCTCGATATTGGAGACGAGGACGATGCAGTGCGGGTACATGCGATGATGCGATGATGGTCGAACAAGCCGCAGACACTGAGACAGTGGAAGCGAATCCGAAGCGGGAGCCTTGAAGACATCCTCCCTTCCGACGACGAGGCAGCCGAGGAGGACAGCCTCGAAGACGATGCCGAAACACTAGCAGCCAGTGGTCGTCCAGTGAAGCCGCTTCCCAAATCGAAAGGGAAGGCCAAAGCCAAAAGCCCCCAAACCCGGGCCCCGCAGACTGGACCGCACGCCGGACCATCCCTGCCTCGCACTCCTCGAACGGGATTCACTCGCTTCCTGCTGTCGGCATTCTCCATCGCCACTGCGCCTGCCGCTGTACTTTCGTGTCAAACGCATCGAGAGGTTGACGCCACCGGCAAAACTATTTGCTCCGCCGCGGACGACACCCACGGACGACGACACAGGGCATCGTGGACCCAGGACAACACCCACGAACAACCTGACCTTCAACAGACGGTACAGGATCGTGTTCATCGGGGCTGGGAATGCGATGTTGGCCTCAAGCTCCTCTAGGAGTTTTCGAGGGACAGAGCTTGGTGCAGGGAAGCGATTGGAGTCTCGTGAGAGGAGACCGCGATTGAAGCAAAGTGCAGGCCTAGAATCCACACCGGTATCACGGTGGATGGCGGCTGCGAACTTGTTGACCAACAGTGTGTAATCTCTACGCTGCAATCTTATAAATGCAACCCTTCCCGAAAGCAAATCCCTACGTCTTCGACGCTGGAGCGCCTGTTGGGGGCATTGGCTGGCTTCCAATACACCCCGAGCAGCGTGAAGCTTAGTTCCACCGTCAACCCGATTACACTACCCAGGCCCGCGCATCAGCTCCGTAATATCTTGCAGTAGCGCCATTTCCATCCCGCCTCCCCTCAGCCAATATCAGCATCAAGCTCGCTCGACCGACAAAGGCATGCATACATATCTGGTCCTTGTCACCCGCCAAGGATGTCAATGAAACAGACGACGACCAGGGCCCAGGGGATCATGGACCCAGGATGAATGTGTCATGCAATGGTGCTCTGTGCCAATGGCGGCCCGATGCATGAGCTGAAATGATGTACCTTCGCACGATAAAGTATTGCGCTTTATATTCGCTGTTTTGCTCTTGAACTGAACTCCTGCCACTCGCAGCTCCGGGAGTCTGAGTCGCGCAAACTTGGTCTTTTGGCAGGCACATTCAAAGGCGGCTCTTTATCAATTGATGCTGTGCCATATCCATCCAGCGTCACCTCGGTGAGGCACAATACAACACTTCCCGTATGCGGTGTGCGGCTTGTATCCCCGTTTCATTCTAGTGACCTATTCTGAACGAGGTTCTTTCTATGCAGTGCGCACGCCAGATCCGCTTTTACGCCTGTAACTTAATGCCACCTCTTGGTGGTACGTGGACTGGGCTGACAGGGATCAAGGCCTTTTCTGCCTCGCCAGGCATGCTTGGGCGAGGCCACCACTCGCTTGAGTCAAGCGGCCTAGTCTGGGTATGTGCTTATAATGGTGTGATTGTATTCGTAGCTTATGTTGAGAGTTAGAGCGTTCCCGCTTCGGATTTCATATCATCCCAAATCGCTATGGGATGTACGGATGGCACGTTTATCACCACATATTCACGTCGAAATCCCGGGAGGAATGGTACTGTTGTCATTCTTTGGGACATTGCTATCGCGGATTGGCGTAATCAACTCATCATTTCCTCTATTTCGATAGCCATGGTTGATCCACAGGATCTACCAAATTGATTACAACAGGATCTCGGGGGAGCTGTGCATGCTGGATAAATTCATGCCTACCGTAATAATTTCTTTTCAAGCACACCCTTATAATTTCTCTGATCAGAGCTACACGCTCTGGGAAAAGGTGAAAAAACCAACGACGGAAGCAACGAGCAAAGCCAAGTCCCCCACTCCCGTCAACCCGATCGCAATCGCAACCAGTGTGTGGCCTCCCGTAGTCTGCGTACATCGTATAGTCTGTGACTCTGGCAAGGGCTTCAGCGGGGCGCCATTGTTGGCCGGCGCGACTGCCACGGGTGGACAACCTACGGGGGCGGTGGATGAGGGATAGGATACTCTATTGCGGAATTGAGAAGGCGCGATTAGAATACTGGTCGTGGGAGGCCGGGAGGACGATGAACTGGCGGATGAAAGCGATTGAAGTGTAGATATATAGCTAATTATAAGTAACGGACATAATCTTTCTCCGCTGCCTGGTTATCAACTTGTTTACCCGCTGAGTCTACTAGATAGTCCCATTGCTTGGACAATACACGTAGCGCACAGCTCTGCGAATATGACTAGGATAGATACGTCATTGAGTACCCTACCTTGAGAGCTGGACGACACAAGTAAAGAACAGCGCACGTCATATCCTGCATGCGATGCGGCTCGTTGTCGGGTGATGTGGCCGTGGCGGATGACAAAATCGATTAGCATCAACGCATCGAACAGGCCCCAAGTCATGCATATTGCTGATCAATCGCTGATATAAGGAACATCAATGTTGACGTTTGAGCAACTTGAAGTGGTCACGGTATCGCGTTTCTGCGGCGGCAACCTTCCTTAGCGCCCAGTATGCCTCGACTTGTCAACGTGGGCTTGAACCGATGATACGAATCAGCACAAGCGCTGCCTTGCATAACCATCCAGCCATCTACTTGTGGGCCTCTGGTGCTGAAGCATTGCCCATTGCTCAATTTCTAGTTGTCGAAGGATGGCATCGCAGGCGTGAGTCGATCGGTTCAGTTATGGAATCATCGTTGCTCAACTGTCTGTAAAGTGATAGCGCAGCGAAAAAATCATATGAGATCGCTAGTAAGTCGTTTGCCCACCACTTCTGTTGCTTAGTGTGGTGTGCTGATCGGTCTCGCAGTCGTCCGAGTCGTCGGTCTCCCGCGGCTCCGTTTGGCACTATCCGTCAAGGCACGCGTCCAGGTTGACGCAGGAAACGTTAAGTGGAAGACTCGGCAGGTGAAATGGGAAAAGGACGGAGGGATACAATGGGATGAGAAGAAAATACTGTAAGTTCTGGTCCTAGACTCAGCAGACGCAAGCTAACCTCTTGTTTGCAATTCAGACCACCTTTGGTGCCTTCCGACAAGATCACGTTTAGCTTGAACCGAGGTCACAGAATCGACATCTTCAACAAGTCTTCCAATGTCTCCCAGGGTTCGCTCGAGATTTCCCCGGCCGAGCTACTACAAGCATCTAGTCGTCGACCCAACGAAGGTATATTCATTATACGAGCTTCATTGCATGCCTTGCGGGAACTGATGTATGGACATCCTAGATGTTGTTTTGTCGTTACAGTACAAGGGGAAAGAGACTTGCAAGCTGGCTGTGCGCATCATCGAAAGCTCTACCACTGCGTTAAACAGCACAATATATGGCCTAGAAGGATTGCCCGAGACACTAACGGCACCGGGACCGACCGCAGTTACGGATGCCATGAGCGATGCTGGAGCCGCCTTGGCTGCCCTTTCGCAATCGGACCTCGTAGGGTCATTTAAGATACTGGTGGATAAGTTGGGAATTCTGGTGAAGATTGGGGACGAGGTAGCCAAGGTGTGTGCACATGTCTCTTTATATCTTGCCCTTCTCATCGTTTGGCAGATACATCCCTGGGTCAATCTAGCCTGGAGCGTGCTCTCGGTCGGTTTGAAGGTAAGTCAGCTCTCGCTTCGCTGCAGCGCATAGCCTGAACTCCCGTAACAGCTGGTGCAAGCGCAGCAAACTCGCGACCACAAAATGATAGCCCTCATTGAGACCCTGCAGTCCACATATTCCATCGTCGACGGCTCGGATATCTTGAATGACGAGCGGCTACAGGATGTCTTGAATGAAGTCTTGAAGCAGACGATTGACTGCGGTTACTTCATACAAGGATATGCTGGTGGCCGTACATTTGCAGGTCCGTGGCGTGCCGCGTCCTTGAAGCGAGGGCAGTGTTCTTACTCATCATCGTGTAACAGGGAAGGCCTTTACAGAAGCATTTTCTGATACGGACGGGATGCTAGCTCAGTATGAAGCGACGTTCAAGCAACTGCGGGAAGAATACACGGGCCGCATTGCTACATTTACGGCCGTGGTTACATCGAAGACGGCTGCGACAGTTGATGCCATCAACGCGAAGGTCGATGACATGAGTATGTCGTCCCATCTCTTGCTGGAATCCGGAACTGACGGTCACGAAGATTTTGCCCGGGTCATCAACCAATTGAGACCCGCAGTCATGGACGAGGACAAGCGTGGCATATGCCTAACCAATACTCGACTAAAGGCTATCAAGGCTGTCACGACGTGGTTTTCAAGCGACTCTAAAGGCCAGGATGTCGGCAGTGCCATGTGGGTGCACGGAGTGGCTGGGGCTGGCAAGAGCACCCTATCGACCACCGTAGCCCGAATGATACGCGACCTGGACCTCTTGGGGGCATTTTTTTTCTTCAACCGCGACCTGCCAGAATCCAACGCTTCGACACTCATCCGAACGCTTGCGTATCAGCTGGCTCAATTCGATCCGATCATCGGGGCCAAAATAGAGCAAATCATTAAGGGCACACCCAACATCGCATCGATGCCTCTGGCCGTTCAGTTTTCAAAACTGTTCAGCGCGACGGCTCTGGGGGATATCCCTTGGTCTAGGGGTCCGATATTGGTGGTGGTCGATGCACTAGACGAGGCGGGCAGCGTGGCAGAGCGGGAGGACATGATAAATGTTCTCTCTGAGGGTGCCTCAAAGCTCCCTTGGTTCTTACGGCTGCTCATTGTCAGTCGCTACGAGCGTGACATTTGTGACGCCTTCCAGAACTCCATCGTGCGCCAGGAGGAACTTCGGGTTGACTCAGAGACCGCCCAAGGGGACATAACTGTGTTCATCCGGTCTCGGTTGGACAAAACACGGGGGAAAAACATCCGCTACCTAGGCTCAGCTATGGCAAGCTGGCCCAGCGAGGATAGCGTCAATGGCCTCGTGCATTTGGCCTCCGGCCACTTCATATGGGCTGATACCGCATGCCGGTTGATACATGCCAGTGATGATCCCCAGCAGGCCATTGATGAGCTCATCACCCACCAGTCTACCAGCCAATCCGGCGAGTCGTTTGCGAGCCTGCACCGTCTTTACAAGACTGCGCTTCTATCTGCGGGTGGATGGAAAAATACGTCAACTGCCGCCAATGTCCGAGACATTCTCGGTATAGTTATTTGTGCTCAAATCCCCCTCTCCTGTTCCGCCATAGACTCTCTTCTGCTTCCACGAGCGGGTACCCATCAACGACGTCCACCATCTTTACAGACGGTATCCCGGTTTGGGAGTGTTCTTAACTGGAGTGACACAGGGCCGACGCGTCTTCTTCATGCCTCATTTTATGACTACCTGACAGTTCATGCGCGAGCTGAACCGCGCGAGCCATGGGCCATCATTGTCGAAGAATGTAATGCACAACTTGCCAAAGCGTGCATCGCGCTGCTGGGGAAGGAGCTGCACGAGAATATGTGCAACTTGACACTTTTGCG
This sequence comes from Athelia psychrophila, assembly GCA_001630335.1. Lineage (NCBI taxonomy): Eukaryota > Fungi > Basidiomycota > Agaricomycetes > Atheliales > Atheliaceae > Athelia > Athelia psychrophila. The sequence continues at coordinate 26,241 of KV417548.1, read as the reverse complement.
GCCCGTGCAGAACGAGTCACTGTCAGAATCCGTGGCTTACGCGTCCAAGTTCTGGATCGAGCATGTGTGTCTGATAACGGATACATCCGAGGATCTCGCGGATGTGGTATACCAGTTCATGCACGAACACCTTTTGCATTGGATAGAGGCCCTTGCCATCATGAAGGCATATGATGTTGTGATGCGGCTACTTCCGAGGCTGCTCAAGTGGACTCAGGTTTGTCTCTACCAGCACTCAACACTTTTGAATAGACGGCTGAACTTCTTGATCCAGGCATACTTTCCCGGGAGCAAATTGTACCATCTCGTGCATGATGCCCATCGTTTCACTCAGTACTTCGCAAATACCATCATCGAGCACCCATTGCTCATCTATGCCAGTGCAGTGCCATTCACCCCGCACGACACAATCATATACAAAACCTTCCATACTACCAAATTGCCACATGTGATATCTGGCATTGGCCCAACATGGCCTCCTCTGCTGCAGGTGTTATTAGGCCACGAAGGATCTGGTGAAATCCGTTGCATTCTCCCCTGATGGCACCAAGATTGTGTCGGGGTCGTATGACAAGACTGTGCGGGTGTGGGATGCCGTCACGGGACAAGCAGCCCTCCCGCCACTTGAAGGCCATGAGGGTGAGGTGCTTTCTGTTGGCTTCTCGCTGGATGGCACCAAGATTGTGTCGGGGTCAAGAGACGAGACTGTGTGGGTGTGGGATGCCGTCACGGGACAATTAGACCTCCCGCCACTTGAAGGCCATGAGGATCAGGTGTGGTCTGTTGCCTTCTCGCCGGATGGCACCAAGATTGTGTCGGGGTCGGGTGACAAGACTGTGCGGGTGTGGGATGCCGTCACGGGACAAGCAGCCCTCCCGCCACTTGAAGGCCATGAGGGTGAGGTGTTTTCTGTTGCCTTCTCGCCGGATGGCACCAAGATTGTGTCGGGGTCGGGGGACAAGACTGTGCGGGTGTGGGATGCCGTCACGGGACAAGCAGCCCTCCCGCCACTTGAAGGCCATGAGGATCCGGTGTGGTCTGTTGCCTTCTCGCCGGATGGCACCAAGATTGTGTCGGGGTCGGGTGACAAGACTGTGCGGGTGTGGGATGCCGTCACGGGACAAGCAGCCCTCCCGCCACTTGAAGGCCATGAGTCTGTGGTGAGATCTGTTGCCTTCTCGCCGGATGGCACCAAGATTGTGTCGGGGTCGTTTGACAAGACTGTGCGGGTGTGGGATGCCGTCACGGGACAAGCAGCCCTCCCGCCACTTGAAGGCCATGAGGGTGAGGTGTTTTCTGTTGCCTTCTCGCCGGATGGCACCAAGATTGTGTCGGGGTCAGCGGACAAGACTGTGCGGGTGTGGGATGCCGTCACGGGACAAGCAGCCCTCCCGCCACTTCAAGGCCATGAGGGTCCGGTGTGGTCTGTTGCCTTCTCGCCAGATGGCACCAAGATTGTGTCGGGGTCGTCTGACAAGACTGTGCGGGTGTGGGATGCCGTCACGGGACAAGCAGCCCTCCCGCCACTTGAAGGCCATGAGCATTGGGTGTTCTCTGTTGCCTTCTCGCCGGATGGCACCGAGATCGTGTCAAGGTCATTAGAAGGGACTGTTCGGCTGTGGGATGCTGTCACTGGCAAGCTGCTCAACGGAGATTATGGTGATGCTCCAATTCCCCACCACACAAGTCCCGACAAAGCCCAGATATCCTTGAGCTTGGACGAGCAGGGCTATTTCACAGATGTTAACTCCGGCCACTGTCTAGGCAAGATTCCAGTTGAATTTGGTTTCAAGGAGCCAGTTTGTCATGGATCTCGTTGTGTTGTATGGAGAGAGGCAACTTCTCATCATTGGGTCCCAGTGTTCATTCATTTTCCCCCTGCATAACAATTTCTCAATTTCCGATCCTTCACGTACCCTGCTTCCTCATATACATCCAAATATAATTTTATTCCCAATACTCATAGCCGCGATAATAACACTGAATCCTTGTTGTGACAAATTGAGTAGGCTCGCTGTTTTATTTCGTATTATAATGATTTGATTACAGCCGCGCCGTCTAACAGAAAGGTAATGAATTTGAATTTCTTGTCCCAGTGCTCACGGTCACTACGTCCCGACTCTCGCTTAATCGTAGTGTATATTTCTCCGGCACGTCTTAGAGAAACCTAACCAGTGATGACTGCTGCAGGAAGTCAGAGATTGCTCGGGTTCAAGGTTCACGAATAGCGCGGTTTACGAGCTGCTGGTGATCAGCCTTCTTATAGATGCATCTCGATGGACTTTTGTCTTGCTGGAGTGGGAGGCATGCACAATTCTGTGGACTCGGGTAGGTATGGTACGTGCCGTGGCTAATCGGCGAGTGCAGTTGCAAGCAGGCTTCTGAAAGATCGGCATAAGACATTGGATTAGAGATCTGCCAGCTTTTGGTTGGCTTGGGTGGAAGCTTGCAGGCGAACATTACACACCTGCCCTTCGTTTCACGTGGATTTGTCCGAACTTGCGCCTTGTATGCGGGCGTATGTTTAGAAACGAGCCGGGCGCGATGACCGTATGGGTTTTGACATATAGCGCAGATGCGACGAGACTCGCTGGTGTCCAGCCAGGTGCTTCACCCTGCGAGCGAGCATTACCCAATTGCGCTGATGTTGTGGCTATAATTCGTTGCACTTGCACATCGTCCGTCGCTATTAGAGACACCAACACCTAGAGATAAGCTAGGTGCAATCCATAGATCAGCTTTGACGCACAGCGCATACTATTCGACAAAGACTCACCAATGCTCAGCAAATGACAAGAATACGACGGCGAAGGAAGTACCAAGGGACTGGTGGCCGTCTTTGACACATCCAAGCAGGTCCAGTCGTTCGGCGGTAAACCGCGCAAGCGCGAGTGGGCGATTCTCCAGGCATCCTCTGCGGGGGGCCGCTATGGCTGGCGATTTTGATGGTTGAACAAGAACAGGGAGTCCGGATAGTCCCTAGATATATGTTTTGAATAGTCGAGCAGCCAAAGGCTAGTGTTGCGTGGAATTGTGCTGGCTTGCGCATCGTTAGCGGGGGGATTGACGCCTAGAAACGAGCTGAGCGCGATGGATGGATGAGCTTTAACGCATAGCACAGATTCGACAAGTACTTACCGATGTATACACCACGGAGGGTAAGAGCTTGACGATACAGGGAGTAGCAACGAGCCACGAAACGAGGTCGTTTGACGACTAGGGTCTCTTGGACTTTGTCAGTCGGATGCCTGGTTGACATCCAGAAACGAGCTGGGCGCGATGAATGCATGAGCTTCGACACATAGTGCTTGGAGTGTACTCACAGATTCCCAGCGAACGAGCAGACTACGCGACGTTGAAGGAAGCACGAGGTGGGTGACCAGGCCACTCAGGATCTGTGGGTCGCCTCATTATGATAAGCTACCTGGGGTGATGACTGGGCGCGAGGGCCGCACGAGAACGCCGCGTTCGATTTGAAGCGTCGATTACACAAGGCGTAGTTCTAGCACGGGAAGAGACGGGACTGAAGGAAATACTGTGATGAGAGTCGCAGCGTATTGGGCCCCGGGCTGCGTATGGTCTTAGAGTCAGACAACGTGCATATCATGCAAGTACCAGCTGAACAATCGCTGTCGGCCATCGGCACCGGCGGTCAGAAACTCAGGGGCTTGCCGAGTGAGGAGATGACGCTCACAGACTCCGAGTCTTTCACTCTTGGTCGCGTCGCAATGCGATTGCAAGGAAAGAGACAAGTCAACGTTTGACTCAGGTGAGTGCTCAAGCTCACTTTATATTCCATTTCTGACGCGTACGATGCTGCATACCAACCACGTCCATTTCCCTGCTATCAGCACGGCCAACCTCTCCGCCATGGCTATGGATAGCCCAACTCCGTATCAACAGTATCCTTATCGGCCAGCCCAGATGAATGGTCACGTCCATGCAATCCCCCAGATGACACAGTGCACCTTGCTAGCAAAACTTCCACCAGGCGCCGTACTTGTATAACCCACCTACACCGTGCAGCCCATAGCCACCCGTGAAATACGCACCACATCCCCAGTATGCGCCGTTTTACGCAATACAGCCTCATGCGCCATACCCGCCCGCATGGCTCCCGATGCCAAAACAATTATCCGTGGCCCCTCCACTGTCTCCTACTCCTGCGCTCTCGCGGCCGACGGAGAGAGTCAACTCACCGCCAAAACCCCCATCGCCTGTAAGATCGCCACTGCAACCTGTAGCCAATGCCGAACCTGTACATTGGTCCCATCATGAGGCCGATTCGCGCGTAGGCACACTGCAGACCACTCACAACGCGCCTCCGTCCCCCGCACGCGAATACCCGTCAGCAGAAGGCGATATGACATCTGGTTGTGCAGGCCACACGTCCCTGCGAACGCACCTAGAACGATCGCATCTCCACTCGCGCAAGATGTCCCTGATAGCGCGCTGGACTTGGCGAGTCCGGCACCTACACCATCTCCTTGGCTGCCCGTCGTACTTAGGAGCCTCTTGTGACAGCGACGGAGGTGAAGCTCGAACCTTCACTTGAAGCGTACGACGTTCCATCGTCTGCGGCGACGGAGACCACTCCAGCATGCTCCACCACACCTAACACATCCACCCCAGCGCCGCCCTTGTCCGTCAACACCGCACTGTCCGTGGCTCCCAGCTTAAACAAAGACGCGCCTCCCGCCTCTTCCCCCACCCCTGCGTCATCCTGAGCGCTGCTCCCTCCACGCCGACTCCACCGCCTGCTAAACCCGTGGCGAAAGCCCCGCCTACATCTTGGGCCGCACTCCTCCGTCCGAGCACCACCTCCCCCTGGTCTAAATTGCAACTCCCCACCTCCTCCGTCGTCGGCTTCTCTATCCCCGACGCCCCTTCCTTTTCGTCGTCCTCCGCTCCCCCTACATGGAATACGAATACCCTGGGGAGGGTCCTCCCGCACAAATATGAGCTTCTCGCGCTTCTCGCGACCGGCCCTGCGCCCTCGCCCTCTGCACCGCGGATACGCCCGCGCGGGCTGATCAACACGGGAAACATAGGCTTCACAAGCTTGGTGATTTAGATTCTGATATGCTGCACGCCGTTCCACGCGCTGTTCTCAGCGCTCGGGCGTCACCTTATCCTGTGGTGGGATGGTGGGGAAGACCGGGAGGGGCACGCCCCTTCTATTGAGTTTCTGAGGGAGTTCGAAGATGCTGGGAAGGCGGGTGGGAGCGGGACGGCTGAGGGGAAAGGCGAGGATACGGAGAGGGCGGAGAATGCAGAGGAGGTCGTTACTCGTTCATACGCATCAAGATCTACGATGCTATGGAGGAGAGGTTTGACAGCACGCGGGTGCGTTTCTTTAGCTTTGCTTTTGCTTCACGGCTGACGCTGCGCCTGTGCGCATTCAGGGAGGACATCAACAGAATGCCGAAGAGTTTCTCGGGTTTTGTCTCGATACACTTGCGAAGATGCCGCCCCTCGCTAGCATGCTGTCCCCGCCGGCCAAGGATGCGTAAGCGACCAAGAAAGTTGGAGAGCACGGGGAGGAAGAGGCCCCGAGAACGATGGCTGGCTGGAGGTCGACAAGCGGGCTCGGATGGTGACCACGCGTACGGTAAGTCTCACCGGGTTTTCAGATTGCGCAGAGTGAGAAATTGATCGCCTCTCACAGATTAAGACAGCCGGGTCCCCGATAACGAGGATGTTTGGTGGCAAGTTCCGTTCGACGCTGTGCGCGCAACAGCAGAAGGACTCGTCAATCGTCGAGGGCTGGCAGCTCGACATTCAGTGATTCAGGTGGGTCCAGATTCTTCTTAAATGGTTAACAATGACACTGACTGTTCAACCAGCGCGAGCAAATCCACACAGTCAAAGTCGCGCTACTATGCATCTCTTCGCCGCCTTCGTGGCTAATGACCTCGCCCACACGGCCGGGCATCATTATTATGCAAGTCAGCAGGTCCTCATCGAGACCGTGCCTCCGGTCCTTGTGCTGCACACAACGCGCTTCTTGTACGATACAAAGGTCAACGGCGTGGTGAAGATCGGGAAACAGGGCACATTTGAGCCTGAGCTGGAAATTTCACCCGAAATCATGGCTGGCGCCCGAAGAGGCGCTGGAGCGGCGCGATACGAGCTGTTTGGTGGTGCGTACTCTGTGCTTGTTGTGCGCGTGTGTTGTCGAGGTTTCTTACCTGACTCCTTCGCTCAGTTTTACAACCACCATGGTCTGTCTATGTTAGGAGGGCACCACACACTGAACGTATTGCACCCAAACCGCGACCCCCAGTGGCAGCACCCTCACCTATCCGTCGATAAAACAAAGATATGCAGACCGGTCGTCTCTCTCTGCCCCACCGAACACATCTTCGGGCCTCACGTCTCGCGCCGGCTCGTCGTCGATCCGTACCCACCCCCGCGTGGTTTCACGCTGAGGTGGATATGATATCAATCCAGATTCCACGTGGTCGAGTGCCACAGTGGTCACGCGCTATCAAGAGGAGTTTTACCCAAATCGGGCGGCGTTGAGTCTGCAACTGAGTAACTCCTTTGGTTCCTCTTCATATCGCAATGAGCCCGGCTCTCCGGCTTCGTACCGAGCGCCTAAGTTACAGTGCTACGCTCGACATTGGGGGCGGCAAAGATGCTGTGCCGTTAAATGCGATGATGCTCGAACAAGACGCAGATAGTGGAAGCGGGTGGATCCTAGAAGCCTTGAAGACATTCTTACCCCCGACGATGAGGAAGACGAAGACGATGGTCTCGAAGACGATGCCAAATCAATCACTAGCATCCCGTGCTCGTCCTGTGAACCCACTTCCCCAAGTCGAAAGGGAAAGCCAAATCCCCAAAACCCAGTGGACTGGTGCACCGCATGCCGGACCATACCTACGTCGTAGCTCCTCGAACAAGATGTATTCGCTCCCTACTGTCAGCATTCACCATCGCCACCACGCCGTGCCGCTGTACTTTCCTGCCAAACGCGTCGAGTGATTGACGCGGCCGGCAAAACTTCCACGATGCTCCTCAACTGGGAACCCGGACCCCGTTTGCAGCGTGTCAAGTTCTGCCTCAACCCTGCGCAATGCGGCGACTACTTGTCACAATGAATCCTGACGGAAAACCACTGGCATAAACACAAGTCAGTGTACTTGTCGCGCCCGCCCCTCGTCTACTAGACCGGGTCTTCTGCCCAACTTCTGCCTGCTTAAGCTGTGATCACCGCGAGACGGTTGTACATTTGGGACCTCATAAATAGTACCCACGGCCATACTGATATAATCGGCCTGGTCACAAAATAGCGAGTTGTAAGCTAGTCAAAGTCAACTGGAAAATTTGTAACGTCCTTACGTCGGCTTGGGTGCCGGAACGATTTCCCAGGATGTCCTCTCGTCACCAACATCTCCCGTGCTCTCCTCCACTAGGACCCGTATATCCTTCTCATGCTGTGCGTCGGTATTGTAATCAAAGGTACCTGCCACGGCTGGGGGGATCCATGGCGAGAAGTCCGAGATTGGATGCATGTGAAAATCTTTCTCGGTGTTCCTAGCCAATACGAAGTTCTTCGTAGCCCATGAGCCTTTAGGATAAAGATTGTCTGTACATGATGGCAATGCTGGATCGCTCAAGAACTTTACGCGTATCTGCGAGTTAACGAGAGAGAATTCCGGCAAGGGGTGCGACCACGGATTCGGTTGACTAGATACAGGTCGATGTCGACGCAAAACGAGCACATCATCTGCAATGTGCATGACACCAGGAAAGTTGCCCTCAGAGCGGTAAACAAATGCGAAGTCGAAAGGCTCACCAACGACATCGACCGCAAGGCCACTTCCGGAATGGTGTAACGCCCCAGAACTGGCAATAAAGAACACCTGCCATATCCATACTTTCAATTCCAACGCATATATTCGACAGATGAAACTGATACCATAGAATTCAGCGAGTCTTTGTCTCCCTTCTCGTCACGGAGCTTCACGTGGGCGCCCTCGGTTCTCGAAGTATGTAAATTGTTGAGAACTCGGCTTGTTCCCTTGGCTCGGATGCGAAAATGCATGCCATGTGTGTCTCTTTCAAAGCCTGCACCCGCAGAGCTTAAAGGAGCCTGTTGCTGATCCAGTAATATCTTTTGCTGATCCAATAAGGTCTTCTGCTGATCCAACAAGGCCTTTTGCGCCTTTTGCTGGTCTGATAAGGTCTCGCAGGCGAGATTTTGAACACGGTGCATGCCGAGAATGCAGCATACGGCGATGATGGAGGTCCAATCGGAGACCTTTAGTGGCTCCTTGTCGTGTCTTGTGCTGGCATTGTGATCGCCTCAGATATAAGTGATCATAAGTGAGCATGCAGCGAGCGCACCCTAGCTTCAGAAAATCTAGCAGAATCTCAAAATCTGCCGCTTTGATACGGTGCCCAAGCTCGATAGGATCTTCTTTCGAGCCTACGCCTCGAGCAATCGTGTCCGTCTCTTGATCTAGGAGTGTTCTGTCGAAGCGGAATAGTTTGTCCTCGACCTGCCCAAATTTCAATCAGCGCGCTGCAACCTGTTAATCCAGATTCAATCAGACCTTGAAGACCGTCAAAACATCCAACGCGTAGTGCCTGGAAAAGGTCACTGAGGCCAGAGGTGACGCCGAGTCTGCGACCGACTCTGCAACATCAAAAGCCGTGGACGTTGGGGAGCTCATGGTGGTCAGACAAAGTTGGTACTCGAATCCGCACTTGGCACATGTTGGGCACATGCATCGCTTTTCCACACAAAGCGCTCGAGTGCCACCGTGCTGAGTTGCGCGTGTAAACCATACGCTTTGCTAGGCTATTGTTGTAGACACGGGCCGACCCAGACCTAAATAACTGAATGAAATCCAAATGAAATCGATACCGAATTTAAGGGCATTGTTATGAAAAGAAAGTCAATATCAAAAGTTTGTCACAAGTACATGAGAAGATAAAGTCCCACTATAGCGCCAGCATGAGAACACACGTTGCAGCGTGCTGCTCGTGCGCGACAAAACATCCTGCGTGGACGTGACCAGCATTCCCAATGCCAGATGAAGTTTACGGGCCCTTACTCCTCCTCGATGCATATCGACCCGCCAAGCGGAGAGCGTTGCGCATCGATATCCGCGGACGGCCTGAGGACTTGTGGTCGACGCTTTATTCCCGCAGGTGGACAAAGTTGGATATGCGTTCAACTTTGAGGGCTGCAGTCCATTGTTAGGTAGCGTATTTGAGGTCTGATGCGGCCATCCATACTTTGACACTCTGCCCCTCATCCAAGAGTGGCGCCGTGCTTGATTTCGCCTTGACGCCGACGAGCGAGTCGAAGGGCATGTGCGCTCCCTTGACGCTGCTGCGCGATCCACAACGAGACTTCCGGCGATGAGCACTCTGGGCGCCTCCTTCTCTGCGCTGCGCGCTCCATGGAAAGTGGTGCCCGACGGCGAGCTGTCGTTTCAGCTGGAAGCGAATCGTCATGACAGTGACCAGTCGCCAAGTATAATTCAATTGATCACAGTCTTGGCGGGGCTGGGAGAAGACAAGATTAGTGTCATGATAAGCACCACGAAGCGGGGAAGGAATTCGGGGAGGACACAAGAAGGAGAGATAGGGAAGAGATAGGGAACTGAGGAGAAGGTGGACGGTGAGTCACAGATGTCCGTATCCATGGTGCAGAGTTTGCACTAGGAGACTAGGCTGAGGTAGACAGAACTCGTCCGGGTGTGTGCGATCCAAGTCCTCACAGCGCGTTTCTCTGTCGAAGCTAAATTCCATGACCAGCGCCCGTCGACACGACCTCAAATAACGAAATGTAGGAGTACAGGGAGAGACGTCGGGCAATTTGAGCTCAGTGTCGGTGGGCTTGGGAGGTGTCTAGTCGACTGTCGGGGGCGTCGGGGTACTCGAGTGGCGGCCATCTGCATCTGAAGTGTCGAATCGACGAGGGAGCAGCGAGCACGGAACTATCAACAAGTTCAAGCACCCAGTATCCCGACCCGGTCAGCTGCAGTGACATCTTGACGTTTAGGAACGAGCTGGGTACGGTGAATGGATGGATTATGACACAGAGCGCACTTGCATATCATTCATCGTTATTAGAGAGGAGTTAGACACCTGGAGATGAGCTGGACGCAATCCATGGATGAGCTTTGACGCATAGCGCAGGTTCGACGGAGACTATCCGATGTCCAGCGAACGGTAAGAATGTGACGACGAAGGAACTACCAAGGGGCTTTACTGCGATATCCGAAGTTATTCGATCGAAATTTTGCCTGGTGACTCTGCCTATGCGACGTCGATCATACACTCTACGCTTGCACTACTTTGTAAATAAATTCTTGGCGAGACAGGCATACAGTAGTGATATTGACTATCGACCACCAATTCGGTTGACCGAGCGGTCACGGTATCGCGTGCTGCATGTGGTCAAGCGCCCAGTTTGCCTCGACTCGTAAACGTACACCGGCTTCGACTGATCCTACGAATGAGACACCAGCGCCACCTTGCACAAACCGCCAGCCATCTACCTGCGGACCTTTGGTACTGAAGCTTTGCCTATTCTATAATTTGTCTAGGGATGGCATCTCAGGCGTGAGTCGATCAGTTCAGTTGTCGAATCTTCATTGCTCAACTGTCTGTAAAGTGGTAGCACAGCAAAAAAATCTTATGAGATCGCGAGTAAGTCGTTTACCCACCACCTTTGATGCTTAGTGCAGTGTGCTGATCGGTTTTGCAGTCATCCGAGTCGTCGGTCTCCCGCAGCTCAGTTTGGCATTATCTGTGAAGGCCCACGTCCAAGTTGACGCAGGGAACATCAAGTGGAGGACAAAGCAAGTGAAATGGAAAAAGGATGGAGGGATACAATGGGATGAGAAGAACATACTGTGAGCGCTGGTCCTAGACCATGCAGGTGCAGGCTAACCTTTTGTTTGCAATGCAGGCCGCCTTTGGCGCCTTCCGAGACGATCACGTTTAGCTTAAACCGAGGCCACCGGATCGATTTGCTGAACAAGTCTTCCAATGTGTCCCAGGGTTTGCTCGAGATTTCACTGGCCGAGCTACTAGTACTGCAAGCATTTGGTCGTCAACCGCACGAAGGTAGGTTCATTATAGAGCTTTATTCCATCCATGCGAGAACTGATGCTGTGGACATCTCAGATGTTGTTTTATCGTTACAGTACAAGGGGAAAGAGACTTGCAAGTTGGCTGTGCGGATCGTCGAAAGCTCTACCACTGCCTTGAGCAGCACAATGGATCACCTAGAAGTAGTGTCCGAGGCACTGACGGCACCGGCACCGACCGCGGTTACGGATGCCATGAGTGCTGCTGGGGAGGCCGTAACTTCCCTTTCGCAATCGGACCTCGTAGGATCTTTCGAGATACTAGTAGGTAAATTGGGCATTCTGGTGAAGATTGGGGACGAGATAGCGAAGGTGCGCACATATGTCTCTTTATATTTTGCCCATCTCATCGTTTGGCAGATACATCCCTGGGTCAATCTGGCCTGGAACGTGCTCTCGGTCGGTTTGAAAGTAAGTCAGCTCTTGCTTCACTGCAGCGCATAGTCTGAGCTCCGTGACAGCTGGTGAAAGCGCAGCAAGATCGCGATTACAAGATCACAGCCCTCATTGAGATCCTCAAGTCCTCATATTCCATCATCGCTGGCTCAGATATCTTGAAGGACGAGCGGCTACAGGACGTCGTGAATCGAATCTTGAAGCAGACGATTGACTGCGGTTACTTCATACAAGGATATGCTGGTGGCCGTACATTTGCAGGTCCGTGACGTGGCCCATCCTTGTGCGATGGTAGTGTTCTTACTCGTCATCGTGCAACAGGCAAGGCATTCACAGAAACATTTTCCAACACGGATGGGATGGTATCTCAATACGAAGCGACGTTCAAGCAACTGCGGGAAGAATACACAGGCCGCATTGCTACCCAGACGGCTGTGGTTACATCGAAGACGGCTGCGACAGTCGATGCCATCAGTATGTCGGCCCATCTCTCGCTGGAATCTAAAATTGACTGGTCATGAAGGGTTTGCCCAGATCATGAGACCGGCCGTCATGGACGAGGACAAGCGTGGCGTATGCTTAACCGATACTCGACTAGATGCTATCAAAGCCATCACGACGTGGTTTTCAAGCGACTCTAAAGGCCAGGATGTCGGCAGTGCCATGTGGGTGCACGGAGTGGCTGGGGCTGGCAAGAGCACCTTATCGACAACCGTAGCCCGAATGATGCGGGACCTCGACCTCTTGGGGGCGTTCTTTTTCTTCAACCGCGACCTTCCAGAATGGAACGCATCAACACTCATTCGAACACTCGCCTATCAGCTGGCTCAATTCGACCGGACCATCGGGGCCAAGATCGAACAAATCGTCGAGGGCACACCCAACATCGCATTTATGCCTCTGGCTGTTCAGTTCTCCAAGCTGTTCAGCGGGACGGCTCTGGGGGATGTTCCTTGGTCTAGGGGTCCGATATTGGTGGTCATTGATGCACTAGATGAGGCGGGCAGCGTGATAGAGCGGGAGGACTTGATAAAAGTTCTCTCCGAGGGCGCTTCAAAGCTACCTTGGTTCTTACGGCTGCTCATTGTCAGTCGCCGCGAGCGTGACATTTGTGACGCCTTCGAGAACTCCATCGTCCGCCAGGATGAACTTCGGGTTGACTCGGAGACCGCCCAAGGGGACATAACTGTGTTCATGCGGTCTCGATTATACCACACGCGGGAAAGAAACATCCGCTACCTGGGCCCAGCTATGGCAAGCTGGCCTGACGAGGGTGATGTCAATGACCTCGTTCATTTGGCCTCCGGCCACTTCATATGGGCGGATACTGCATGCCGATTGATACATGCCAGTGATGATCCCCAGGGGACCATCGACGAGCTCGTCAATCACCAATCTACCGGCCAATCTGGCGAGTCGTTTGCGAGCCTGCACCGTCTTTACAAGACTGCGCTTCTGTCTGCGGGTGGATGGCAAAATACATCAACTGCCGCCAATGTCCGAGACATTCTCGGTGTAGTTATTTGTGCTCAAATCCCCCTCTCCTGTTCCGCCATGGATTCTCTTCTGCTTCCACGGGCGGGTACCCATCAACGACGTCCACCATCTTTACAGATGGTATCCCGGTTTGGGAGTGTTCTTAACTGGAGTGACACAGGGCCGACGCGTCTTCTTCATGCCTCATTTTATGACTACCTGACAGTTCATGCGCGAGCTGAACCGCGCGAGCCATGGGCCATTATTGTCGAAGAGTGTAATTCACAACTTGCCACAGCGTGCATCGCGCTGCTGGGGAAGGAGTTGCGCGAGAATATGTGCAACTTGACACTTTCGCAGCCCGTGCGGAACGAGTCAATATCGGAATCCGTGGCTTACGCGTCCAAGTTCTGGATCGAGCATGTGTGTCTGGTAACGGATACATCGGAGGATTTCGCGGATGTGGTATACCAGTTCATGCACGGACACCTTTTGCATTGGATAGAGGCTCTTGCCATCATGAAGGCATATGATGTTGTGATGCGGCTACTTCCGAGGCTGCTCAAGTGGACTCAGGTTTGTCTCTACCAGCACTCAACACTTTTGAATAGACAGCTGAACTTTATGATCCAGACATACTTTCCCGGGAGCAAGACTGTACCATCTCGTACATGATGCCCATCGTGTCACTCAGTACTTTGCAAATACCATCATCGAGCACCCATTGCTCATCTATGCCAGTGCATTGCCTTCTCGCCGGATGGCACCAAGATTGTGTCGGGGTCGTCTGACAAGACTGTGCGGGTGTGGGATGCCATCACGGGACAAGCAGCCCTCCCGCCACTTGAAGGCCATGAGGAGGAGGTGTATTCTGCCGCCTTCTCGCCGGATGGCACCAAGATTGTGTCGGGGTCGTCTGACAAGACTGTGCGGGTGTGGGATGCCGTCACGGGACAAGCCGCCCTCCTCCCACTTGAAGGCCACGAGGATTGGGTGGTGTCTGCTGCCTTCTCGCCGGATGGCACCAAGATTGTGTCGGGGTCGGGGGACAAGACTGTGCGGGTGTGGGATGCCGTCACGGGACAAGCAGCCCTCCCGCCACTTGAAGGCCATGAGGATCAGGTGAATTCTGTTGCCTTCTCGCCAGATGGCACCAAAATTGTGTCGGGGTCGGGTGACCATACGGTGCGGGTGTGGGATGCTGTCACGGGACAAGCAGCCCTCCCGCCACTTGAAGGCCATGAGGATTGGGTGCGGTCTGCTGCCTTCTCGCCAGATGGCACCAAGATTGTGTCAAGGTCAATAGTCGGGACTGTTCGGCTGTGGGATGCTGTCACTGGCAAGCTGCTCAACGGAGATTATGGCAATGCTCCAATTCCCCACCACACAAGTCTCGACAAAGCCCAGATATCCTTGAGCTTGGACGAGCAGGGCTATTTCACAGATGTTAACTCCGGCCACTGTCTAGGCAAGATTCCAGTTGAATTTGGTGGCAAGTTGCCAGTTTGTCATGGATCTCGTTGTGTTGTATGGAGAGAGGCATCTTTAAAACATTGGGTCCCAGTGCTAATTCATTTCCCCCATGTATCATAATTTCTCAATTTCCGATCCTTCACGTACCCTGCTTCCTCGTGTACCTCTAAATATAATATAATTCCCAATACTCATAGCCGCGATAATAACACTGAATCCTTGTTGTGACAAATTGAGTAGGCTGGCTGTTTCATTTCGCGTTAGAATAATTTGATTACAGCCGTGCCGTCCAACAGAAAGGTAATGAATTTGAAGTTCCTGTCCCAGTGCTCACGGTCACTACGTCCCGACTCTTGCCTTATCATAGCATATATTTCTCCGGCACGTCTTAGAGAAACCTAACTAGTGATGACTGCTGCAGGAAGTCAGAGATTGGCCGGGTTCAAGGTTCACGAATAGCGCGACTCACGAGCTGCAGGTGATCAGCCTTCTTATAGATGCATCTCGACGGACTTTTTCATTGCTGGAGTGGGAGGCAGCCACAATTCTGTGGACTTGGTAGGTATGGTACGTGTCGTGGCTAATCGGCGAGTGCAGTTGCAAGCGGGCTTCTGAAAGATCGGCATAAGACATTGGATTAGAGATCTGCTAGCTTTTGTTCGGCTTGGGTGGAAGCTTGCAAGCGAACATTACACACCTGCCCTTCGTTTCACGTGGATTTGTCCTAACTTGCGCGTCTTGGATGCGAGCGTATGTTTAGAAACGAGCCGGGCGCGATGAACGTATGAGTTTTGACATGTAGCTTACCGATATATATATACAGCGGACAGAATTTGACGTTGATGTAAGTATCAAGGCGGAACGAGGTAGTTCGATGTCCAGGGTCTCTTGTACTTTGTCAGTTGGATGCCTGGTTGACATCCAGAAACGAGCTGTGCACGATAAATGCATGAGCTTCAAAGCATAGCGCACATTTGCAACGTACTCACCAATGTCCAGCAAACGAGCAGAATACGCGACATTAAGAAGGAAGCAGCAGTAAGCTGAGTGGGGAACCAGGCCACTCAGGGTCTATGTGTCTTGTCATTCGTATGTATATGATAAGCTGCCTGCGGGTTGTAACTGGGCGCGAGGGCTGCACGAGAACGCCGCGTTCGATTTCAGGCGCTGATTACACAGAGTGTAGTTCTAGCACGGGAAGAGACGTGACTGAAGACAATAAGGTGATGAGAGTCGCAGCGCGTTGAGCCCCGGGCTACGTCGGTCTTCGAGTCAGACAAAGTAAATATCATGCAAGTACAAACTGAACAATCGCTGTCGGCCATCGGCACTGTCGGCCAGAAACTCAGGGGCTCGCCGAGTGAGGAGATGACGCTCACAGACTCCGAGGGTCGCGTCCTGGAGTGCTCATGTTCAATTTATATTCAATCTCTGACGCGCACGATGCAGCATGGCAAGCCCGAGTCCCGATGCTATCGGCAAGGCCCACCTCTCCACCACAGTATGGGTAATGGATAGCCCAACCCCGTATCAACAGTATCCCTGTCGGCCACCCCAGATGAATAGTCACATCCATGCAATCTCCACAGATGACACAGTGTGCACTTTCATAGCAAAACTTCACCCAGGCGCCGTACGTGTATAACCCACCACACCATGCAGCCCAAAGCCACATCTCCAGTATCCGCTGTCCTACGCAATACAGCCTCCTGCGCCATACCCGCCCGCATGGCCCACCCAGCAACCGCTCTCCCGATACCAAAACAGTTATCCATGCCTCCTGTCGTGTCTCCTAGTCCTGCGCTCTCACGGCCGATGGAAAGTGTCAACTCACCGCCAAAACCCCCATCGCTCGTAAAATCGCCACTGCAACCTGCAGCCAACTCCGAACCCGTACCTCAGTCTCAGCATGCGGCCGATTCACGAGTAGGCACACTGCAGACCACTCACAACGCGCCTCCGTCCCCCGCACACGAATCCACGACATCAAAGGGCGATATGACATCTGGTTGCGCAGGCCACACGTCCCTGCGAACCCATCCAGAATGATTACATCTCCACTCGCGCTACCGCCGAAATATGCCCCTGATAGCGCGCTGGACGTGGCGAGTCTGGCACCTACACCAGCTCCTTAGCCGCCCATCGTACCTAGGAGCCTCTTGTGGCGGCGACGGAGATGAAGCCCCAACCTTCACCTGAAGCATCCGATGTTCCATCGTCTGCGGTGGCAGAGATCACTCCGGCATGCCCCACCACAAACCCCGGCGTCGCCCTTGTCCGCCAACACCTTGCTGCATGTAGCCCCAGCACGAACGAAGAGGTGCCTTCCGCCTCTTTTCCCACCGCTGCGTCCATCCCGAGCGCTGCTACCTCCACGCCGACTCCACCGCCTGCTAAACCCGTGACGAAAGCCCCGCCTAAATCTTGGGCCGCCCTCCTCCGTCCAAGCACCTCCTCCCCCTGGTCTAAATCGCAACTCCCCACCTCCTCCGTCGTTAGCTTCTCTATCCCCGACGCCCCTTCCTTCTCGTCGTCCTCCGCTCCCTCTATATGGAATACGAATACCCCGGGGAAGGTCTCCCACACACACACAAATATGAGCTTCTCGCGCTTCTCACGACCGGCCCGACGTCCTCGCCCTCTGCACGGCGGATGCGCTCGCGCGGGCTGGTCAACTCGGAAACACGCGCTTCGCCGACTCGGTGCTACAGATTCTGATATACTGCACGCCGTTCCACGCCTGTGCCGCTCATATCATTTTTTTCCTCGCGATTAGTAACCCATAGCAACTGAAAAAAGTATTTATCAAGACATTTACTGTCAGTGTTAGGATACAGCAATATCGAGGCTAATAAGCCTGGCATACCGGGGGAGTGGGGTTGCCAGGCCAATTAGCCTGTAGGGTTGTGATGATGAGGTGCGCCTCCTCTCCATTCAACGCATCCGCATCCACACCTATCTCCTCCCCTTTCGCGCCCAAACCCATCTCCGCTGCCCCGTCCAAACGCGACCCCGCTGACTTCGTCACCGAACGACGCGGCGTGTACAAGCCTGGATCAGGTCGGTACGATGCACTGCTACCAGGGAACTACGCGGCGCTCTTGCCCAGCGCGGCGCGCGCTGCGTTTGAGGGGGAGAAGTTCACGTGGGGTGAGGTGCCGGAATGGGTGCCGCCGCTGGAGATACTTTTAGGCTGGAATTTGAACACTGCATATTATATTGTACCTTGAGAACGTGCGTCTCATGTTGAAAACACCATTCAATTCTGGCTTCGGCTCTGACTACAAATGTTTACTTTATGAAGGTACTTGTACTGAATGAGAAAGAATGGGCATGGTGCGGAAGAAAGAAGTGGAATGATAACATTTTCAGCCGAAATCGAGTGCCGCGCAGAGACAGAGATAGCGGAGGTGAGTATCGAGAAGAATGTGATCTGGAACATCTGGAGGTACCGCGTCAAGTAACGATGGTACATGAAAGATTATGCACGCACCACAAATTATTGACCATGGCCTGAATTTCTTGAACTACAGCCAGGAATCTGTCATGACCTTCGGGCTCCACGACGTTCGAGTCCCACCTTTCGATAGGAGCAGTGTCTTGGACGTATATGGTGGAATCAGCAATGTGGGTAGGGTGGATGGTTCTGGTGGCCATGTCAAAGGTGTAGTAGCAGAGGCGCTTTCCGATCGCGCTTATCGCATAAAGTTTCGGTATTTTAACCAGATGGGCTATGTCCCCGAATCTTGAGCGAATCTGAGCGTCAGCACTTTTGCGTGCGGATAAGACATGGAGATAGGTGGGGGGTTTGATCTCAAGGATGAAGACAACGCTATCGATGTCTAACGCCTCGATGACATAGGTGATCGTGAAATCGATGGCGCATGGATCCCCCGCCTGTGCCGAAGTAGTGGCATACTGAGGGCAGATGGAGAACTGGTCGCGAGGAAAGCACTCGTTGAGGATGTCGTCGTACAGGGGGTAGAATTTGTTTTGAATGGTCTCGGTGTCCGTCAAACGGTTGGACTTGCGGAGGATGTGGGCAGGCCAGGCCATGATGGTTGCCGTGCAGCTTGAGGAGGACGATTAGGTGAAATTTAGCGCGAAGGTTAATTTGGACCTGCGCAGCTCTACTTCTCGATCAGAAACTCAGGCCTCATCAACGCACAGCGCGGATTTGGAGGGTACTCACCAATGTCCAGAAAACGAGCAGAATACGCGACGTTGAAGGAAGCAATAGCAAGCTGCGTGCAGAACCAGGCCAGTGATTCAGGTTCTGTGGGTCTCGTGCGGTTCGTCTCATTCATACATATGATAAGCTGCCTGCGGGTGAGGGCTGCACAAGAACGCCGCGTTCGATTTCAGGCGTTGATTACACAGGGTGTAGTTTACTAGCATGCGAAGAGAGCGTGCTTGAAGGAAAGGAGTTGACTGTGAGAGTCGCAGCGCATTGACCGCCGGGCTCCCTCGGTCACAAGAAATCATGCCGAACCTCAGATCGTATTACTACAGTATCATGCAACAATCGCTGCCGGGCATCGGCATCGTCGGTTAGAAACTCAGGGGCTTGGTGAGCAGAAGTGGATGCCGCTGACAGTACAGTCTTTCACCCTTGTTCAGCCCTGGTCGCTTCCTGACAATCGTCCACAAGAGAACTCGAAAATAATGTTTGACTCGGGTGAGGTCTGAGAGAGAGTCGTCGAACGCCGGTGCCGGCGGGCTAAGTCAGGCACAAACCCAAATTTAGACCAAGTGCTGTACATCCCAATACTTCTGGCTTTTCTTCGGAGACGCAACACAGTTGACCACTAGTACTGTAATTGTTTCTTCACCAGATTACAACAGTTCCGATCAATTTGTTTCGGGTTCATCGCTCGTTTACTCGCGTCCACGGAAATTCCAACAGTTGTACATACCATCAGGCAAGTCGAGACATTCGCATTCAGGGCGCTGTTGATCTCATGTTGAATTATGCAGGTGGTATGGCTGAATGTCTTTGCGACACGTTCAGGGCACTCTTGTGCCATGCTCGACGTCGAAAGTGCGTATTAACATTACATTATGTGCAGGTTCGGCCGTTACGGGTCACTGAACTTGTGCTCGTAAAGGCGCAGCAGTCGTGTCGTGTCCATACAGTATACGGGCGGCCTTGAAGAAGAAGAGCCCATTGAGGGCGTTGGAATTGTCCTCCCTCAGGATAACGACGTTGCTTCGTTGGCATCTTCAGTTGAACAATTGGAACAAATGGATCCCAGAAATACGGCCTCCGCTGATGCGCTTATGGGAGTGGGTGAACATTCGGAATATGTGCTATTCGGTATGTCAATATGCTATTCAAGTATGCTCTTGGCGTTATAATAGCCTGTTACAGTTGGTTCGACTGAATGGACTCGCGAACCAATGGAGCAAGAGGATGATTATGAATTCTACGTGGACGTGAAGGTCGATGATTCCCGAGAGGTGCATCATACGATGTCCACGGATACCACCCATTGGGACCAATATTTCAGAATGTGTGTTTTTACAATATCGTTCAGCAGCACCAATTCAAGTCTGAGCCGTCATATCCTTACAGCACTGGTCATCTGTCGTCAATAGTCAGCATCGAAATCAAGAGCAGCGTCCGCAATAGTATTAGTTCCGAGATCATCAGCATAGCTAGAGCTACCACTAGTCTTGGAAATCTCCTGGAAATGTGCCCGGACGACGATGGTAAGCTCTAAGTATTCTGTTATAGCTATAAGGAACTTACGACACAAGCACAGCGGCTGTGCTGGAGATTGCTATTTCATCTAAGGGGTCTGGCATATCAACGCAGGCCACTAGGATGAATGGTTGCAAAAGCTCGAGCCACTCCGCTCCAGACGGCATGTGCCTCATGACCGTTAGGCTGAGCCGACTGCCGCACGAACCTTCTAATCTTCTCCAACTACCGCAAACACGTGCACTTTCCACACCGCAGATGAGCCAGTTTGAACGGAAAATTTCCGAGGAAGTTGAGGCGCGAGGGCAGATTGACAGTGATGCATATGCCCTAGCCGCCCTAGCCGGTCAGTCCCTGACAATCCCACTCACCTGTCTTTGCTTCTCAACCACAACACCATCTAAATAAACCAGTTCTCTCAAGCCAGGACTATTACATACGCGGTCAAGACGATCTAATGCGCTTTGCGCGGCTCGGAAATATCCGCGATATCGAGAATGCCATTGCGAATGTGCAGCAAGCCCTCGTACTCACTCCAGAAGGTCACCCAGACAGACCAATGAGGCTCACAAGCCTCGGTACCATCTACGAGACACGCTTTACGCGGCTCGGGGACCTCGCCGATCTGGAGAAGGCCATACCAAACTTCCAGCGAGCCGTCGCGCTCACTCCGGAAGGCCACCCAGAAAAGGCGATGATGCTCGCAAACCTCGGTGGCGGGTATTACGCGCGATTTCGGCGGCTCGGCGAGCTCACCGATCTCGAGCATTCGGTCACGAGTGCGCAAGAAGCCTTCGCGCTGACTCCAGAAGGTCACCCAAATAAACCAAAGATGCTCTCACACCTCCGCGCCGCCTACGAAGCGCGCTTTGGCCGGCTGGGGGACCTCGCCGATCTCAAGAAATCGATCTCATGTGCACAGGAGGCCCTCGCGTTGACTCCAGAAGGTCACCCAGATAGACCAAAGATGCTCACAAACCTCAGTATAGGGTATTATGGGCGCTTTGGGCGGCTCGGCGAGTTCACCGATCTCGAGAAGTCTATCTCATGTGCACAGACAGCATTAGAACTCACACCAGAAGGTCACCCAGACAAAGCAAGGAGGCTCACACACCTCCGCGCTGTCTATGAGGCGCGCTTCTTCAGGTTGGGGGAACTCACTGATCTCGATAATTCAATCTCGATTGCGCAGGAGGCCCTCGCGCTGACTCCAGAAGGTCATATTGATGGACCAATGATGCTCGCAAACCTCAGTGCCGGGTATCACGCGCGCTTTGAGCGGCTTGGTGATCTCGATGATCTCGAGAATTCGACCTCGAGTGCGGTGGAAGCCTCGGAACTCACACCAGAAGGTCACCCAGACAAAGCAATGAGGCTCGCACATCTCATCGCTGTCTATGAGGCGCGCTTCCGCAGGCTGGGGGAAGTCGCCGATCTCGAGATTTCAATCTCGATCGTGCGGGAGGCCCTCGCGTTGACTTTAGAAGGCCACCCAGACAAAGCAAGGATGCTCGCAAACCTCAGTGACAGGTATTATTCGCGCTTTGGGTGGCTCAGTGAATTCGATGATCTGGAGAATTCGATCTCGAGTGCGCAGGAAGCCTCGGAACTCACACCAGAGGGTCACCCAGACAAAGCAATGAGGCTCAGATGTCTCAGCGCTTTATATGAGGTACGCTTCTATCGGCTAGGGAAACTCGCCGATCTCGAGAAATCGATCTCGAGTGCGCAGGAGGTCCTCGCGCTCACTCCAGAAGGTCACGGAGACAAAGCAATAACGCTCGGGCACCTCTGCGCCGTCTATGAGGAACGCTTCAATTGGCTGGGGGAACTCGCCGATCTCGATAAATCAATCTTGTGTGCACAGGAGGCCCTTGCGCTTACTCCAGAAGGACACCCAGACAAATCAGCGAGGCTCGTAAACCTCAGTAGCGGGTATTACGCGCGCTTTTGGCGGCTCGGCGAATTCGCCGATCTCGAGAAGTCTATCTCATTTGCACAGGCAGCATCAGAACTCACACCAGAAGGTCACCCAGACAAAGCAAGGAGGCTCACACACCTCCGCGCTGTCTATGAGGCGCGCTTCTTCAGGTTGGGGGAACTCACTGATCTCGATAATTCAATCTCGATTGCGAAGGAGGCCCTCGCGCTGACTCCAGAAGGTCACTTAGATAGACCAATGACGCTCGCAAACCTCGGTGCCGGGTATAATGCGCGCTTTAGACGGCTCGGTGAACTCGATGATATCGAGAATTCGATCTCGAGTGCGCAGGAAGCCTCGGAACTCACACCAGAAGGTCATCCAGACGAAGCAAGGAGGTTCTCAGTCCTCAGTGCCGCCTATGAATTGCGCTTTTATCGGCTCGGGCACTTCACTGATCTCGTGCATTTTAATTTGAGTGCACAGAGAGCCCTCTCGCTGACTCCAGAAGGTCATACAGACAAACCAAGTATGCTCGCAAACGTCAGTAGTGGGTATCACGAGCGCTTTAAGGAGTTCGGCGAGTTCACCGATCTCGAGAAGTCTATCTCTTGTGCACGGGAAGCATCAGAACTCACACCAGAAGGTCACTCAGACAAAGCAATGGGGCTCACAGCCCTCCACGCCGTCTATAAAACGCGCTTTTATGCGCTCGGAAACCTCGCCGATCTCGATATTTCAATTGCGAGTGCGCAGGAGGCCCTCGCGCTGACTCCGGAAGATCACCCAGATACACCATTCATACTATCACAACTCGGCAGCGGCTATTGTGCACGCTTTGATTGGCTCGGAGAACTCGCTGATCTCAAGAATTCGTTCGCTCGCCATCAACAAGCCGTCGCACTCATTCCGGATGGTCACCCAAAAAAAGCAGCAAGGCTCTTTGACCTCGGTGACGCTCAAGCTACAGGTTGGAATCACACTCACGAAGAATGTCATCTTCGCAATGCAATATCGACGATGCAGTCAGCTGCACAATCACTTGGGGGAGCTCCCAATGTCTTATTAGAGGCATCTCGAGCATGGGCAAGGCTATCTTTGATATCTAATGATGTTCCCTCAGCATTGCAGGCGTTTCGCACAGCCATAGAAATACTACCTCAAATCGCGTGGCTGGGATTGGATATTGCTGCTCGACAAGGTTGGTTGGTGCAGGAGAAGCCAGAGGAACTAGGTTGCATGGCAGCAACATGTGCCATCCGGCTTGGTAGATTTGAAGAAGCAGTTGAGATATTAGATATGACTCGGTCAGTATTTTGGGAACAGGCTACATCGGTGCGAAGTGACCTGCAGGATCTGAAGGCATCGGAGCGGCCAGAGTTGGCAGGAGAGCTGGAGACAGTGTCCCACCAATTAGACACAAGCAGCTTTTCTAAACCGCTCTTTTGGGGCACAGATCAGGTGCTATACACGCGTCAACAGGCATATCATAGGGAGCTAGTTCTGAAGCGGGAATCACTGAT
>KV417547.1:315164-362412 GCA_001630335.1 Athelia psychrophila | reverse complement strand
CTGAGCAGGCTAATAGTAATATGTTGTCAGAGACTTCGACATATATGGGGCTGATATTGATGGATAGTTGTGATGCACTACATTGAAACATATGCATATTTTTTGAAACAATCAGGAATATATATGCATGAAGATGCCTCTCCGAATATCTGCCTCGATCCGTCAGTCAGAGCACTCACATGCCCCCGAGTTACCTGGGATCAACATCGGGTCATCGGTCGCCGGTCGTGGAGCGTGTCCGGGCCGCGCAAATTTCGATACTTTTTCCTGGGTCGAGAGCCCACAGACCATTGGACAGTGTAACTGTAAGTGGTAACTATATAACTATTAGGCATGGGGCATAGGGAGCGCGCTCGCGACGCCGTATGGTGCTCTTCTTCTTCATCTACATCCATCACGCCCCGAGTCCCGATGATTTCACCTGCGAAACAATGTTATCAGCAGCCACCCCATACGCTATCCGGATCCATCAGCAGCGCTTTCCCTGTGGCCAGGATGTGGATTGTACGGACTATGTCACAGGGCCATTTCAACAAACAGCACATCACGGACGCGTTTACATTCTGGCCGATCGATACATCGGCCACCACCATGACAGAAATTCGACCTTTATATCCACCGCAATAAACGGCCCACTGGTTGCAATCCACATCCATCTCCATCTAGCAGCCGCCACAAACTTATGATCAGAGATGGGCGGGTTGTGTGCTTTATATAAAGATACTCCTGGATTGTATTGCAGCAGGAATACAAATTCAAATAGATAAGATAAGATAGTTGTCACTTCCGAATCTCAGATCAATTACTGCGAAATTCAGACAGCAAATAAGTAAAATCGATCTCGCTTCAAAGCGAGAGGAAACTCACCACGGGCGGTAATCTAACCAGCCAAGCGGTGCAAATCCATGCGAGGCGCTCTTAAACGCAGATCTTTGGGGATGATAGAATGTTAATTTCGATGTTGAAACAAGTCATGCAATTGCAGGCACTCACGTTGGAGATGCACAGGTTGCTGCAGCAGTCACTGTCGGATGCGCATGCCAATTTCGAGACGAGGGGGATGCACTCGCTCTGGGCGGGCGCGGCGGCGACGAAGGACGCAGCGACGGCGATGGCGACGAAGAGGGTAGACTTGAAAAATTGCATTGCGAGTAAAGTGGATGGGTTGGGTGAGAGTGAGGATGCGTGTGGTAGTGGATGGAGACTGTGTTGTTGGATTAGATGCAGATTATATAGCTTCTTGGATCGCTGAGCGTGCGTGAAGGGGAAGGCGTTGTCCGTCAACACCGGGGATGGACTTTGATGGGCGCCCTGCACAGTTAGTGATAGCATTATTGCATACCATCATATTGGAATTGGCCGTAGTTAGTAATTAATTATATCAGCGCCCAGTGCAGAGCCAGGGCCTACATAGAGGTATGGTCGATATTTCCATTGAGAGCGTTCATTGGCCCTGTGATGCTTGCCGTCGCCTAAGGGACCTAAATATATTGGCAGATATACACAAACATCGAGCACGATTCAGATTGGGAAGCCCTTGAACATACATATCATCCCGAGGAACCGCTAACATGAAACCAAAGAGACCAAAACTGGGCGAGTTCGATCTTTGCTGATTGATGCCTGAGATGCAGTAGAGTTGGGAGCTGTGCTATGCTTGGCTTGAGAATGCTCTTTCAACAGAGTCGCAGAATCATGTATGTGTTTCATAGAGCTGCCGTGGTACTAGGGCCAGAACAAAGTCCAGTAGGAGCTAAGTGAGGAAATCAAAATCGAAATCGCGATATCATCGGCCGGCGGCCCGGGACCGGATAGATTTCGCCAAGTCAGGTGTTTGCCGACAACGAAGGATATCAAACACTCATTTATGTAAATCAAATTCAAATAGCAGAGCGTCATCAATCTGGTCTGCCGTGTTTGATCACGGTCAAATTATTGATCTTGGATGTTGAGTAAAGGGGTGGAACATGGTGGACTGACCTTCAAGCTCATGAAATAGAGTAATTCGTAATAAGAGTGATAGGCGGCAACCGGGACGCCATGATTAAACAGCCGATTTCAGCTCTTGTAGTCGTGGAAGCCAGGAGAACGAGACAAGCTCCATACAGGGCTTGGCCTGCCAGTGGTGAGCTATTAACAATGCCAGATGGCGCTCGTGGGAAGGTTGCTCGCCCCCTGCCAGTGAACCCAGCATACTCGCACGATGACACTCAGCGACTAGACTACTTGATCCCTGCTGGCCGCGGTGGAAGTGGAAGAGGAAGTGAACTGTGAAAGAGTTGTCGGACACTGGGACCGTGTCTGCCATCGCGTGTTTTTCTCGCGTGTCGACTTTGCATTGACTTTGCGTCTCAATGTTGTACGTGGCATGTCATAATGTGCCGATTAAGCAAGATCAAAGATATCCTGGGCCAGAACCTCGACAGCACAACTAGCGGCCACGGTATTCAAACCTCACGTCTGCCTCCAAGACCGATATCACACGTTCTGAGCCAACCAGAGCAATCACCCAGCGTGCTCACTTGCATACTTCGCCAGATCATGGATGCCCCTGCCAGCATGTTGTCGACGTTTCGAAACATGTGGGGTCTTCCGGGGATGGATCAGCCAGGAGTGAGGTGGATACTATCGTTTGATGGTTTGGAGAGTTCCACACAAGTTCCACCCGCAGGATATCACAGGTTTAGTCTGTTAGTCGGATTCCGAGCTTAAACAGGGTTAAGCTCAGTCCTATCGGGAAGAGAGCAGACAGTGATAAGATAAAACGCACCGTATAGAGGCAAGAACTTTTTCCTGGTCCGGGTCGCTGCTGCTGCTGTTGTTCTACCGGGGCACTGGGATGAGCAGTATATACGATATCGGTAACTACATCCACAAGGAGCTATTCAGGGTCTACGTCCCTTAGGCGATGTACTTGTAGGGGCATCATCGCACGGCGTATGAGAGGATGCGGGCTTATAAGCTTAGTGTCTCGTGATACTCCGTTCGATTGCATTGGACTCCAATTGGAGGCGGAAGGCACAACTCCGATGGGGGCAAGGCTACTGCGGCTATGATCAGGTGGAATGAGAAAAGTGAGGGCCGGAGGATGGTCTGGAACAAGGCAATACTGACCGTAGTTTCCTGAAAGACCAAGTATATGTTTTCACGTAGGTGAAGAGAAAAACCAGGCATCCTCGAGCAACGTCGTTCATCACGAAGTTGACTTATGTCGACAAATTTACGGGGGATTCACGTAATCCGGCGTCTGTACTGATGCCGAGCGCGCCGAGCGAATCTCCTGCCTCCCCTCCTCCTCGTACCTGCTGCCATCTCGCGTCCCTCCCCCGTATTGAATAATGGTGGCTGTTAAATTGGGTGTAAAATAGCTTTTAAAAATCTTTTGGCCCTGAAATTTGTCTCCCAGGGCCTCTGGCGGCTTTGGAAAGCTCTCGCGCCACCCAAAACACACATCTATCGCAGTGTTCAGCTCCTGCATGACTCCTATCGTCATCAGATCCTCTGAAACATTCTTAATCTACTGATAGTACATAAATCTGTGTCATACCCAAAGCCCAAAGCCCCCAGACCATCTGAAGTGCTGTCCCGATGGTCAATAAGTGCAATTAAGTGAATTAAGTGACAGTTAAGTCAAATTTACGGTAAATCGGTAAATTCACGTGAATTTACCGGCGCGCGCCGATGGTATGCAATATTAATGTTGTGGCCTTACGTTTAAGGCACTACCGTGGGATCAAGTTACATAACAGACCACATGAAATGTGGGCCAGAGGCCCTGTTGAGCCTCTCTGTACCCAGTCAGCTTTTATATCATGGATCAGCAGAAAACACACAAATGCCACACCGCTGACTCTTCATTATCATCCTGTTCCTCTGAGTTTAGCTTCTTATCTGTAGTAGACCGAAAGGCTTTCACTCCCCCATCATCGCAGTCAGCAACCCCTGAACTTGCCTGTCCTACCGAGCCCCCAAACCCTCCACCTGGGCCTTCAGGCTTCAATACACTGGATATTGGGTACAAAGTTGTACGTCATAATTTCAGTTTAAAATGTACCTAGCTCATGAATCTCAACTTCCTGAATATAGGCCTTTCTTCTCCCTGCTGACGTTTACAAGAGCGCAAGCCGATCGGTGTCTGCCGACCTTGAAGCGCGCAGCAGCGAGAATTATCGTTATTTGCTGGAGTATGCGGTGTTGCAGCGGCACAAAGAAGAAATTGTGAAGAACCTCACTGCTGTCGAGGATCAACTGGCGCATATGCGCACCGTGTTGAACGAGGGATCACACGCACTACACGCCAGTATACGCGATCAGGTAGCACATGCGGCCACGGTAGCAACTTAAAGGGGACGTTGCCGCTATGAGTATGAAGGTGTTTCGATCATAAGTGAGACCTCTCACCACTGCTGGCAGATCTATCATAAAACTGACCTTCGCAGGATCCTCATGTTTTCTTTCTTTCTATGTTGTCATTTGCTAGTAGCCTGCTCAATATCAAAACCATAATCTTAGGCTCTGTAGCTTTCTGCAGCGCTGATGTCCCTCAATATCTGCTGCACCAAGTTGGTGTTCGATCGAAACAAACGCGATCTTCTATGCAAAGCTGGCGATGCGGATGTCCACAGTCCCGGTTCAAATTCCTGTCCGGCGATTGTCCTCTTATTTGTGTGCGAGAGATCTTGCGCGCAAAATGTCGAGGATTGTATTTGAAAAGGGATACAATGCAGATAAATAAGATAAGATAGTTGTCAATTCCGAATCCCAGATAAAGTTACTGCGAAACCCCGACCGCGAATAAGTACAACGGATATCGCTTCAAGGCGAGGATAAACTTACTATAAGTGGTGATCTAACCAGCCAAGCGGTGCGAATCCATACGAGCCGCTCTTAAACGCAGATCTTTGGGTAGGTACAATGTTAATTTCGATGTCGACACCAGACATGCATGCAATTGCAGGCACTCACGGAGGAGATACACAAATTGCTGCAGCAGTCGTTGTCGTATATGCATTCCAATTTCGAGACGAGGGGGATGCACTCGCTCTGGGCGGGCGCGGCGGCGACGAAAGATGCAGCGGCGACGATGGCGACGAAGAGGGTAGACTTGAAGAATTGCATTGTGAGTAAAGTGATTGAGTTGGGTGAGAGTGAGGATGCGTGTGGTAGTGGATGGAGACTGTGTTGTTGGATTAAATTCAAATATTGGAGTGGTTATATAGCTTCGCGTGCGTGAAGGGGAAGGCGCTGTCCGTCAACACCGGGGATGGACTTTGATGGGCGTTCTGCATAGTTAGTGAAAGCAACATTGCATACCATGGCATATTGGAACTGGCCGTGGTTGACGATTATATCGGCTCCGTACAGTGCAGAGCCTCCACATAGCGGTATGGTCGATATTTCTGTTCAGAGTGTGCATTGGCCCTGCGATGCTTGCCGTTGCCTCAGCCGGGACCTAACTAGATTGACAGATATGCAGAAGCATCGAGCACCGCTCGGATTGGGAAGCCCTTGAGCATGCATATCATCCTGAGGAACCACTAACATGAAACCAAAGAGACCACAACTGGGCAAATCCGCTCTTAATGCTGATTGATGGGTCAGATGCAGCGGAGTTGGGAGCTGTGTTATGCTTGGCTAGGGAGAGCTTGGATGTGTTTCATAGAGCTGGCACAGCTGTATAGTACTAAAGTCAGAATGGGGTCCAGTAGGAGTTAAGTGAGGAAATCGAAATCAGAATCGCGAGATGGCCGGGAAATAGCACAGAAAAGTCTCGGTTTCCCCACCGGCCGTTCCGCCCCGATTTGGCCAACGGTACAGAGTCCGACCAGTGTGGCGGCTCTTCAAATGTTGCTTGCCTCCAGTCTTTCGGCGCACTGGAGTGCTAATAACTGTACATAGTGGGCTATAAAATGGTATTTCACGAAATTCAATGTACTAGGGGGTCATACAGGCACGGGAGTGAACTATCTAGCTCGTAAACCTTGCCCAAAATACTTTTACAGTAAGTATTCCTGCTCAACACCAAACCCTTTCTGCAGCGCCGATGTCCCTCCATATCTGCTTCTCCAAGTACGCTCAATCAAAGCGAGCACTAAGGAGCTATCCCGTTAGAATATTCTATGTAAAGCTCGCGATGCAGATGTCTGTCCCGGTCCAAATTCCTGTCCAACAATCGTACTCTTATGTGTGTGCCAGAGATCCTTCGCGCATAATGTCGACGTCGAAGTTTATACACCCCCTCGCTCCCGTAGTAGGGACACGATCTCTAGGTGAACTTCCGCGGATGCTGCCTGTAGCGCCGTTCCATAAAAGCCTCCTACAAAATTGATATCGGCTCCCTTCTATATCAACAGCTTGGCAAGCTGACGGCGAGCTCCCATGGATATTGGCTGTACTGTTGTTCCGTAAATCCTCCCGCGAAATCGATACCACCTCCCTTCTCCAGCAGCAGCTTGGCGAGCTCGAGGTAGCATCCCATGGATGCTGACTGCAGCGAGACCGGTTTATTAGCCGATACCATTATAGAAAATCGTTCTTCAGATGCATATCAATGAACAACCTGTTGGTTGCAAGTCCACATCCATCTCCATCTGAAACCTTGTTTGTCTACCTAGTTCCGTCTGGCAGCCGCCACAAACTTATATCAGAGATGAGCGGGCCGGGTGATTTCTGTAAAGATGCTCCTGGATTGCATTGATATTCCAGCAGGAATACAAATGCAGGTAAATAGAATAAGATAGTTGCAACTTCCGAATCCCAGAGAAATTCCTACGAAATTCAGGCGCGAATAAGTACAACAGATATCGCTACAAGGCGAGAGGAAACTTACTATAGGCGGCGATCTAACCAGCCCAGCGGCGCAAATCCATATGAGGCGCTCTTAAACGCAGATCTTTGGGTAGGGTAGGATGTTAATTTCGATGTCGAAACAAGCCATGCAATCGCAGGCACTCACGGAAGCAATGCACTCGTCGCTGCAGCAGTCGCTGTCGAATGTACATTTCCCGATGAGGGGGGTGCACTCGCTCTGGGCGGGCACGGCGGCGACGAAGGACGCAGCGACGGCGATGGCGACGAAGAGGGTGGATTTGAAGAACTGCATTGCGAGTAAAGTGGTTTGGTTGGGTGAGGTGAGGATGCGTGTGGTAGTGGGTGGAGACTGTGTTGTTGGATTAGAGGCAGAGAGAGTGGGAGGTTATATAGTTTCTGAGATTGCTTAGTGTGCGTGAATGAGAAGGCGCTGCCCGGAAACACCGGGGATGGACTTTGATGGAAGTCCTTCAAAGCTGGGGAAAGCATGTCGTACCATGGCATATTGGCATTGGACGTGGTTGGTCATGATGTCGGTGTTGTACAGTGCAGGGCTCCCGTAGCGGTATGGTCAATATCTCCTTTAAGAGACTATATTGGCCCTGCGAGGGACTCATAAACAGATTGGCAGATATGCAGAGGCATCTAGACCGACTCAGATCGGGAAGCCCTTGAGAATGCATATCATCTTGACGAACGCACCGGGATGAAACCAAAGAAACGACAGCTGGGCGAGTCCGCTTTTGCTGATCGATGCCCCAGATGCAGTATATCTGGGAGCTGTGTTATGCCTGGCTAGAGAGAGCGCTTTCAAGAGAGCCCCAGCACTGTATGCATTTCATAGAGCTGTCATGTTGCCACTGCCAGAACAAGGTCCAGTAGGAGTTAACTGACGAAATCAAAATCAGAATCGCGAGATGGCCGGGGTTGAATCAGTTACTACCGGTGCCATGCTCGTTCGCCATTAGAGCGCACCCCGCCAAGGCCTCCATCATCTCGGTGTTTGCCGACAACGAAGGAAAACATATACTCATTCAAATTGCAGAGTGTCATCAATCTGGTTTTCCGCGCACGTATTGATCGCATTCATATTGACCTTAGAAGTTGAGTACTGAGTAAGGGGGTATAGTATATGGAGGACTGGCCTTCAGGACTCGGCATAGCTCGGCATAAGTATGACTGCGTTTGGATACAAGAGAAGGACCAAAGCCAGCATACCCTTGAGCACCGGGTGAATAATGATTGCAGTTCGCATGTCACAGAGTAATTCATCATCAAGTCACAGGTGGCAGCCGAGACTTGGCCGGGACGCCATGAACAACCGATTTCAGCCCTCGTAGATGTGGAAGCCAGGGGAACGAGGCCAGCTCCGGGCCTCGTGGCAAGCAAAGTTGTGAAAGGCTTGACCTGATGAGTTACTGATAATGCCAGTTTGGTGCGATGCCAATGGTGCTCGCAGGAAGATTGCTCGCCCCTTGCCAGTGAACCTAATATGCTCCAACAAGCTTGGGATATAGTAAGTTGGGGTTTGACCAAAACTGGGAGTTTCTGAGCTCGTGAAACAGTGCTGATCTCCCCCCCAGTGCAGTGCGGAAATCGATATTGAAGACTATGTGCTATCTGTCGTCCAAACCTCAATATCAAAATGCCAGTGGAACTTTTCGGTCGAAGGTGAACCTGGCGAAGCGGTTGGAGCTAGTCCAAGAGGATAAAGAACATGGACAGGCTAGCAGAAGATCACGTTCAGAATTCAAGCAGAAAGTTAAAGCGCATCTATAGCTAGAGATTTCGATAACAGGCGTCGACGTCGTTTTAAAGGGTCAAAGTGCCGCGACGGGAAATGATGTCATCTGGCGCCATCCGACGTCCCGACCGCGCTTCGTCTCGACTTGCGTCAAACCATCTTGGCTGCCAAGTCATCATCTTCATGGAAAGCATCGACCTATTAATATTATTATCAACCCCTCTAGTCCAGCCTCGTCCCGGAACCTGGCCTTCACTTATTGTCCAGTGCTACTCCTGAGCATTACTTTACTCCGAGGCTGGATCAGAAGTGAGCGCTGTATGGCTGGCTAAAAGGCAGGGGTGGGCGAGAGAAAAAGCTAGTATCATAGATCAAATGAGAGGAATTGAGGAATCGCAGTAACACTGCATTTTGAGACGGTCACCGTACAGAAAGAAAAACGTCCAACACAAGCGCTCGGAGGCTCCTTTGTCCTGGATTGCATTAATATTGCAGCAGGAATACAAATGCAGGTAAATAGAATAACATAGTCGCCCCTTCCGAATCCCAGAGAAATTCCTGCGAAATTCAGGCCGCGAATAAGTACAATTAATCTCGCTTCAAGGCGAGAGGAAACTTACTATGTAAACCAGCCAAGCACGAGGCGTTCTCAAACGCAGAGCTTTGGGAGGCAGAATGTTAATTTTGATGTCGAAACAAGCCATGCAATTACAAGCACTCACGCTATCGGGGAGGTAGCACTCGTTGGAGCAGCAGTCACTGTTCTGTGTGCATGCCAGTTTCGAGATGAGGGGGATGCACTCGCTCTGGGCGGGCGCGGCGGCGACGAAGGACGCAGCGACGGCGATGGCGACGAAGAGGGTAGACTTGAAGAATTGCATTGCGAGTAAAGTGGTTGGGTTGGGTGAGAGTGAAGATGCGTGTAGTAGTAGATGTAGACTGTGTTGTTGGATTATATGCAGAGAGAGTGGGAGGTTATATAGTAGTTTCTGAGATTGCTTAGTGTGCGTGAATTAGAAGGCGCTGCCCGGCAACACCGGGGATGGACTTTGATGGAAGCCCTTCAAAGCTGGGGAAGGCATGTCGTACCATGACATATTGGCATTGGACGTGGTTGGTAATGATGTCGGTGTTGTATAAGGGGCCCCTACGTAGCGGCATGGTCAATATTTCCATTAAGAGAGTATATTGGCCCTGCGATGCTCGTCGTCGCCTATGGGACATACGCAGATGGGCAGATACGCAGAGGCATCGAGGCCGACTCAGATCGGGAAACCCTTGAGCATATGTAGCAACTTGAAGAATCACCGGCATGAACAAAGAAACCACAACTGGACGAGCCCGCTCTTGCCGATTGATGCCCCAGATGCAGTGTATTCGGGAGCTGTGTTATGCCTGGCTAGAGAGAGAGCTTTCAATAGAGTCATAGAGCTGTCATGTTGCTACTGCCAGAATGAGGTCCAGTAGGAGTTAAGTAACGAAATCGAAATCAGAATCGCGAGATGGCCGGGGCTGGATCAGTTACTACCGCTGCCATGCTCGTTCGCCATTAGAGCGCACCCCGCCAAGGCCTCGATCATCTCGGTGTTTGTCGACAACGAAGGAAAACAAATACCTATTCAAATTGCAAAGGTTCACCAATCTTGTTTCCCGTGCACGTATTGATCACGTTCAGTATCGATCACGTTCATATTGATCTAAGAAGTTGAGTGAGGGGGTGGAATATGCACGACTGGCCTTCAGGACTCGGCATAGCTCGGCATAAGTATGACACGTTTGGATACAAGAGAATGATCAAAGCCAGTACACCCTTGAGCGCTTGAGCAACGGGTGTATAATGATTGTAGTACACATGCCACAGAGTAATTCGTAATCAAGTTACAGGTGGCAGCCGAGACTTGGCCGAGACGCCATAAACAGCCGATTTCAGCCCTCGTAGATGTGGAAGCTAGGGGAACGAGGCCAGCTCCAGGTCCTCGTAGCAAGCAAAGTTGTAAAAACGCTTAGCCGGATGAGTTACTGATAATGCCGGTTTGATACAATGACAATG
The DNA here is from genome assembly GCA_001630335.1 of Athelia psychrophila. Taxonomy (NCBI): domain Eukaryota; kingdom Fungi; phylum Basidiomycota; class Agaricomycetes; order Atheliales; family Atheliaceae; genus Athelia; species Athelia psychrophila. The sequence continues at coordinate 351,808 of KV417547.1, read as the reverse complement.
GTGCTCGCAGAAATATTGCTCGCCCCTTGCCAGTGAACCCAGTATGCTCATACGACAAGCTTGAGATATAGTGAGTTGGGGTTTGACCAAAACCAGGAGTTTCTGAGCTCGTGAAACAGTGCGGATCTTCCCTCCAGACTACATGCTACCTGTCGTCCAAACCACAGTGCAATGTCAAGATGCCAGATGAACTTTTCGGTCGAGGGCGAACCTGGCGAAGCGGCTGGAGCTAGTCCAAGCTTAAGACGATAAAACAAAAGCTAGCAGAAGATACTGCTCAGAACGTTCAGACTTCAAAGCAGAAAGGGAACAAGTTAGCACATCTAGAGAGCAGGCGTCGACGTCGTTTTAACAGGTCAAGGTTTGGGTTGGGAGTCGCGACGAGAAATGATGACATCTGGCATCATCCGCGTCCCGACCGCGCTTCGTCCCGACTTGCTTCTGTCCAGAATTCAATATTCAGAATATTCAGATCCCGACTGGCGTTAAACTATCTCTTCATGGAAAGCGGTAATGGCCTATCAAGTATCATCAACCCCTCTACTAGTAGTCCAGCCTCGTCCCGGAACCTGGCTTTCACTTATTGTCTACTCCTCCTGAGCATTACTTTACTTCGAGACCACAAGCTATTCATTACTTTTACTATCAGATCTGCAGACCTGCACTTCCCCCCCAAGAATCACTGCGTTTCGAGATGGTCGCCGTGCAGAAACCAAAAACTCTCGGTGTCAGTGCGTGGCACCGCTCGGAGGCTCCTTCGTCAACTCCGTCTCGGTGCTTCCGTGCGCCACCTCAGGCCGAAAGCGGCGGCCGAATCCCGGCATATCACCACCTCGGACTCCGACCTCGACCCACCCGTCGACCCACCCAAGCACCCAGTCGTATCCCGAATGCCCTTATAAATGACTGCTCAGAGCCCTACAGATCATTAACTCGCATCTTCCCAATCACAGCTCACCTTTCCCCACATCCTCATCCCAAACATGTCTCTCAAACTCGCCGGCAAAGTCGCTATCGTGACAGGCTCATCCCGCTCCATCGGCGCAGCGATCGCGCAGCGGCTCGCTGAGGACGGCGCGAACGTCATCATCAACTATCTCAGCAACTCCCAGGCGGCCGACTCGGTCGTCGACGGCATCAACAGCAAGGCCGCCGGCAAGGCGGTTGCCGTCAAAGCGGACGTCTCGTCGTCGGTGGGGGCGGCCGAGCTGATCGAGGCGACGATCAAGGCGTTCGGGAAGCTCGATATTCTCGTGCTGAACGCGGGGATCATGGGCAGCAAGGTGCTCGCCGACGTGGACGAGCAGTTCTTCGACTCGCACATCCAGGTCAACGTCAAGGGGCCCCTGTTCTTGAGCAAGGCCGCCGCGCCTCTCCTGCCATCCGGTGAGTCCATTAGCGTCCATCGTATCCTGGTCGCGAATACTTACGATGATGCTCCGTGACCAGGCGGCCGCATCATCTTCTTCTCGTCGTCCCTCACCAAAGCGTCCAGCGTCCTCCCCAACGCGCTCGTCTACGTCGCCTCCAAGGGCGCCATCGAGCAGATCTCCCGCGTCCTCGCCAAGGACCTCGGCGCGCGCGGCATCACCGTCAACACCGTCTCCCCCGGGCCCGTCGACACCGCGCTCTTCCGCGAGGGCAAGACCGAGCAGCAGATCCAGTTCATCGCGGGGCTGCACCCCGCCAAGAGGCTCGGCACGCCGGACGAAATCGCGCCCGCTGTCGCGTTCTTGGCCAGCCCGGACGCGACCTGGGTGAATGGGCAGAATCTGTTGGTCAATGGGGTACGTTATCTTGCTCGCCAATCTTTGCGGTTCACTTGCTGACATATGGCTCAGGGCTTTGTGGTCTGATGGCATTTTTTGTATCGCGACTTTCTATATATACCTTGTAGAATTGTACTTTCACTAGGATCATATATCAAATAGAGGTTTCTATTCGCAAACAAGCTGAATGTCACAGCAGAAGTGATCATCCTAGCCTCGAACACATACACAAGGGGCAGGACCCTCGTTGAGTCGGTCTGAGATGTCAAAGGGACTTTGTTTGAAAAACCAACGCCAGTGCGCTATATACTCCATCCCGCTCACTACTACGGATCATGTAGGTATCACTCCATAACTGCCATGCGACATACGTATACCTGTTCTGAACACTGGCAGTGTTCAACAAGTGTTCAAGCTGTTGACCAAGCATATGCCGGTGGAGATTATCGCGTGCTATAATGCAAATACATCCTTTACTAATCCCGACTGCCACCCAACTACCACCACGAACCCATCATTTCATTGCAAATATCAAGCAAATATCCCAATATCTTGATTGGTTCTGTCAGCGCCAGTCATCCTTGACGAGCTCAATACGCTGAAGCATTGCACCATGCGAAATGCTCTCCAATCTACTTGGCAAAAAACCTCCTTGAAACGACCCACGGAGTCGGACGCTGACCATGAGGCCATCATTTCATTCCCAACATCTTGATAGGTCCTGTCAGCGCCAGTCATCCTTGACGAAAATACGCTGAAAGATGAGTGCTAGCACAGTTGTCCTGCGCGGATGCCCGCGGGCAGCCCGCCCATCCAGCACCACTAAGCAAGAAGGTTACAAAAGCAGCCAACTCGCAACACAATCATTCATCCCCCCTCGAACATCACAGTTGCCTCATCATACACCATGCATTTTACCTCAGCACTGTGGCTCCCAGCCCTTATTCCAGCCGCCTTTGCCGCCGCCGTTGGCCGTAACGGTTACAGCTCGCCGGGTGTCACCACCGCATCTATTGGACAGCTTCCCAACGGCTCTTGGGCCGAGAACCTGGCCGTGAGGTCCAACGGCCAGCTGCTGGTCACTCTCGCGACCGCCCCAGAGCTTTACGAGATAGATACCGCTGGATCCCACAAGACGCAGCTCGTTGCACAGTTTCCCGCTGCTACCGGCTTGCTCGGCATCACCGAGATACAGCACGACGTTTTCGCAGTCGTCGCCGGAAGTCTCTCGCTGCCAGGTTTGTAATATCGGAATTTGCATGCACATTGGCGCTCACGCATTTAATCTATGCAGGCTCGTTCTCCGTGTGGAAAGTCGATGTGAACCCGACCCCAGCAAAGTCCACCAAAATCGCGGATGTTCTGCCAGCGGTTTTTTTGAACGGCGCTACCACCCTCAATGAGAACGGCTCAGCCATCCTCGTCGCAGACTCCGCTGCCGGCATGATCTACCGCGTCGACACGGAAACGGGCAACTACGCAGTCGTCCTCGACGATCCCACCATGAAGATCGCCGCAAACGCCACCATTCCAGTCGGCATCAACGGGCTCCACATCCGCCGCGGCTACCTCTACTACACCTCGTCCACCCAAGGCCTCTTCGCGCGCGTCCCCATCCACGCGGACGGGACGCCCGCCGGCGCGGCGGAGGTCATCGCGCACAACGGGTTCGACGATGACTTCGTCTTTGACCGCGCGGGAAACGCGTACGTCGCGACCAACGCGGACAACACGGTGCAGAAGATCACGCCCGCTGGGAATGTCACTGTTGTCGCTGGGAGCGTCAACTCCACCCTGGTCGCTGGGTCGACGGCGGCGCAGTTTGGGCGCACTGCTGCTGACTCGTCGGTGCTTTATGTTACGAAGGATGGGAAATTTACGAATGGGGCTGGGGAGACGGTTGCTGGTACAGGGGGTGTGGTAGCCATTCACGGGCTCGAGTGAATAGTCAGTCTTCGTATTGCGACTTGTTCGTGATCCCTTGCAATTAGTTTCCGCGTTACATGTTAGCATGCGCGTGTTCGAATCAGCGATGTACTTCGTTCTTACCGATGGTCAACGTGTGGATCCTAGCTGCGTACGAATGGTTGCTCATTAGCTCATATTTTTATACTATTTTGCACCTTCAGGACATTTGGTATTTGTAAGCGAGATTGCTCTTCCAACTTGCTTCCAACCCGCCGCGCCTCATAGCTTCAGAAGTACCCTGAAGCAAAAACCATCCGCACCGCATGCCAAAGCCCCCAATATGCCTAAACATCATCTAAACACCACGGGTCCTGCATCAGGGCCATAACCTCGCACCAGCGATCTTGATATGCTTCATACAATTCCTCGCTCACGTCTCCCTTGGATACCACATCTTCCCATGCATTGATGTATTTGATGTTCGGGGCGACTATGGATAGCAATTTTGCCATTGGTTTAACGTCGTATATAACGGAGTCCTGGAGATACAGATCGCAAATGTTCGTGTTCTTCGGGAGCGTATTTGTCGAATCTGATACTAGATCCACGTCCATCGTTGAAACGTCTATCGCAATAGACAAGGTGCGAAGATGCGGTAGGCGGAGGAGATGTACCAATCCTGCTGGGGTAATAGATGAGCCCCCCGACCAGCCTACCATACCAAGGATGAGGCATGTGAGCTGAGGCCAGGCCGAGACCATGTCCTGTACGGCCCGGTTTCCTACGCGGAAAGGGGTGGTGATTGCAAGATTTAGGGAGGATAGATTTCGGAACTGTAGTAGTGGCTTGAAAGCAGTTTCATCAATGAAGGGAGGGGGGGAGTTGGATTCACCCCAGTAACAGGCATCAACTTTGAGACTTTGTAGATGCAGGGCCGAGCAGCGCAACCCGATAGTATCAAATGTGTGTGAGAGTCCGTGTACGTCTACCACGGTGTCCTCCTTACGCGCATATAAAGTGATGTCGCGCAACGGTGATTGCGAGTTCAACATGTTCATGACCATTGATACCATTGGGAACGAGCTGCCAGTGACGTCGACTTCTTCGAGCGCACAAAACCCAGACATCCGAGGGGAGAAGACACCATGCTCGATTGTCAACTTGAGTCGTTTCAAATGCTGGAATCCTGCAAGATGCTCTACGGCGGCGTGCGGCAGCTCATCCGATATAGAAACAGCTTGGAGTGATTGACCATGAGATAAACACTCTGACAGTGCTTCCTCGTCCAATTCGGTGGATACATTCTCAATGGTGAGATCCCGTATGCTGGGAAACACGCAAAGTATCGACTTGATGATGGAAAGTTCTGCCGGCTCCAATGTGTCAAGTCTGACCACGAGCTTCGTAGTATATGCGCCCATGAAGAGTGGCATGTATTTGAATGAGATTCGATGCTCTGAATGTTCAAGTTGCGCAAGGGATACCCAGCTCAAGCTGCGTACTTGCGGGCACAATGAAATCATTTCGCGGGGTTTTGAACATGCTAGGGCCTCAAAGCACTCGGGGGTAGGTTTAGCCATGATCGCCATTCTTGGCGAGTCAGACCGTGGAATGAAATGATGAATGCGACGGGCATATATGTGAAATCGAGCCCAGTCTTCCGGTTTGATTGGCCTGCGGATGTGCTTGATAGAACCGTTAGCGTCCAAGGATATGCAAATGTAAAGACAAAGCAACTGACCAGCTCTTCGTCCCTCTGCTCCCAAAGATCGCTAGGCATCGTGCGCAGTAGTGGCACCAGTGAGCTCTGTACTTTCCACAGTGAGTTCAGCGACGGTTCGCTGAGCATGCGACATGTTTGCGCAAGTTTAGCTAGGGTACTCCGGGATGACGGTTCCCGGCGTGTATACTTCTGTAAAGCTATTTCTTCAATGATGGTCGCAATAATGTCGGGTATCCACAGGCAACGGTGCATGATGGCGAGAATTTGAAGTAGTCCACAATGTAGATCCAGTAGGAGTCGAGCCTCTTCGCAAAGTTTAAATCGTGATCAGCTAATTGTCAGCTAGATTTTGGCTAGATTGGTTGGGTAGACTCACCGAGATATTCCCAACACGCCGTGAGTGGTATTGAGGTATAGATTTTGCAATGGGCCACACTAAGTGCTCCTGCAGACCGAGGATTTAGACTTGACACGTTGAGTCAAAAGTTAGCGGATGTGGAGCCTCGAGGGTCAAGGTGGCTTTATAGTACTGTTAGTACCACGGTACCAGTGTTTGACGGCGGACCAGTGTTTGACGATTTCATTGTGCACGCTCGATTCTGTTCTCAATCACTTCAAGCTTTTTTTGGGAATTTTCTTCGAGTCTATACAGAACTTCCTATCTCATCAGATTTTTTCTTGAGGGCATTTGAGAGCAACCCGGGGCAATATAACAGTGAATTCTGAGATTCACGTGACCCAACGCTGTTCTCAGCTGGTTTTGCATCGGATACTTTCGCAGTGCCGCGATAAAGGTCAGCGAGACCTGGAATACATATTAGGGATCCACTTTGAGTGTTCGGTGATGATCTGAGAGTGCACATGGTGTTCTGTGCTGCGACAGAGCAGAGGTTACACCCCGCCACATTTTCGTCAAAGACTCCACCCAAGGTCTCTTCGTGCGCGTCTCCATCCACGCGGACGGGACGCCCGCCGGCGCGGCGGAGGTCATCGCGCACAACGGGCTCGACGACGACTTCGTCTTTGACCGCGCGGGAAATGTGTATGTCGCGACCAACGCGGACAACACGGTGCAGAAGATCACGCCCGCTGGTTGTGTTACTGTCGTCGCTGGAAACGTCAACTCCACCCTGGTCGCTGGGTCGACGGCAGCGCAGTTTGGGCGCACTGCTGCTGACTCGTCGGTGCTTTATGTTACGAAGGATGGGAAATTTACGAATGGGGCTGGGGAGACGGTCGCTGGTACAGGGGGTGTAGTAGCCATTTACGGGCTCGAGTGAATAGTGCTTGTTCGTGATCTCTTGCTTAATTTATCGGTAAAGATCTCAGCCAGAGTCATTCTTTCGAAATTCGCATTACACTTGACTATTTAGATTACTTTCCAATCCATTAGTTTCAATGTTGTATTGGCATGCGCGCGTCGAGCCAGTCATGCATTTCGTTCTTACCAATGGCTGGATCCTAACTGTGCACGAATAGTTGCTCATTAGCTTGTATTGTTATACTATTTTGCAGCTTCAAACATTCAGAATTTGTAAGCGAAAAGGCTTTGCTAACCCGACCACGTCTCGTAGCCTCAGAAATCACTTGAAGTACAACCACCCCCAACGCAGGCTAAGGCCACCCAAGATGCCTGGATGTCTCCCTTTCACACACTCTCTTCGGAGCATCGAGAGCCCCGTACCAGGTCCGCAACTTCGGACCAGCGATAATGATATTCTTGGGCTAATTCTTCGCTCAGATCTTCCAACGGTGTCTCATCATCCCATGACTCGATTGTTTGTATGTTGGGAGTGACTATGGAGAGCAACGCTGCCATTGGTTTTGCGTCATATATAACGGAGTCCTGGAGATTCAGATAGCGTATTTTGGTGTTCTTCGGGAGAGTCTTTGCCGACTCCGACACCAAATCAACGTCTAATTTTGAAGCGTTTATCGAAATAGATAGCGTGTGAAGATGGGGTAGGCGGAGGAGATGTACCAATCCTGCTGGGGTAATGGATGAGCCCCCCGACCAACCTGCAATACCAATGGCGAGGAAAGTAAGCTGAGGCCATGCTGAGGCCATGTCCCGTACGGCCTGGTTTCCTATGCAGAAGTGGGCGTTGATTCCAAGATTTAGGGTTGATAGATTTTGGAACTGTAGTAGGGGCTCGAAAGCAGTTGCATCGATGATGGAATGTGGTGGGTCGGAATAATCCCAGTAATCGGCATGAACATGGAGACTTTGTAGATGCAGGTGCGAGCAGTGCAACCCGATATTGTCGAATGTGCCTGAGAGTTCATGTGCATCTATCTCGACGTCATCCATAGCCAGGATCAAATTGATGCTACGCAACGGTGATTGCGAGTTCAACACGTTCATGACCGTCGATATCATTGGGAACGAGTCGCCGGTGATGTTGACTTCTTCGAGCGCACAAAATCCGGACAACCGAGGGGAGGAGATACCATGCTTGATTGTCACATCGAGTCCTTTCAAATGCTGGAATCCTGCGAGATGCTCGACGGCAGCTTGCGGCAGCTCGTGCGATATAGAAACAGCTTGGAGCGATTGACCATGAGACAAACACTCTGACAGTGCCTCCGCGCCCAAATCGGTAAATATACCCCCAATGACGAGATCCCGTATGCTGGGAAATACGCAAAGCATCGACTTGATGATAGGAAGTTCTGCCGGCTCCAATGTGTCAAGTCTGACCACGAGCTTCGTAGTATATGCGCCCATGAAGAGTGGCATGTATTTGAATGAAATTCGATCTGGCGCAAGGGATCCCCAGCGCAGGCTGCGTAGTTGCGGGAGCAATGAAATCATTTCTCGGGGTTTTGAATATGCTAGGGCCTGAAAGCACTCGGGGGTAGGTTTAGCCATGGTCGCCATTCTTGATGAGTAAGACAGTGGAATGAAATGATGAATGCGACGAGCATATATGTGAAATCGAGCCCAGTCTTCTGGTTTGATTGGCCTGAGGATGTACTTAATAGAACCGTTAGCGTCCAAGGATATGCAAATGTAAAGACAAAGCAACTGACCAGCTTTTCGCCCCTCTGCTCCCAAAGATCGCTAGGCATCGTGCGCAGTAGTGGCACCAGTGAGCTCTGTACTTTCCACAATGAGTTCAGCGACGGTTCGCTGAGCATGCGACATGTTTGCGCAAGTTGAGCGAGGGTACTCCAACTCCAAGATGACGTTTCCAAGTATGAGCGCCGATAGGCCACTATTTCTTCAATGATGGTCGCAATAATTTCGGGTATCCACAGACAGCGGTGCATGATGGCGAAAATTTGAAGAAGTCCACGATGCAGATCCAGTAGAAGACAAGCTTCTACGCAAAGTTTAAATCGTGATCAGCCGGATTCGTTGGGCAGACTCACCAAATTATTACAAACACTCAAGGAGTGTTATGGGTGTCTTGACTTTGCGGGAGCACACTGTCAGCGAGCCGTCGCAGATCGCGAAACTTAGGCTTGATATGTTGAGCCCAGGTTAGTGCAAGCAAGACGATGAAAGGAACTGTGAATACGCGCAAATAGGACATCGTGTTGACGCCTGTTGACGCCTGTTGAACGTTGACCGCTGACCGCTGACCCAGTATTAGACCATTCCTGGCGATGTGAATCAGGATAAGTAAACATTTCTTCAAGTGCGACATTGTTGCTGACACGGCGAGCCAAGATTACGCACAGGACATGTCTTCTCATTCTGCTATCACTTCTAGACATTGGAACAGGGTGTTCCCTGTTTCCTATCGAGGGAAGCCAAGAGGGTCGAGCGAGGCTCGGACCCTGTCGATTAGTCAGCATTTGTCGTGGTTCGTGGAGGCTTCGCCTCTGTGCAATACATCCAGCCCCCCTTTTGCTGTTTGGATTGAGGCTCACAGGGGATCTCCCCCTTCCAACGTGCAGGCCCTTACGATACCATCGCTTTTTCTCCCAATAGTTTATTGTAATCCATCTAAATCTAATCTACGACAAAAGCTGAGATAACCCAGCGTCCCGTCAGTCGCTGCGCTTTTCAAGCACATTCAGCAATTGCTCCATCAACACGCGCTGAGCCTCGACGGTACTTCTCAGCTCCCCTATCTGCAGGCTCAGCTCCAACTGGTTCTGCGCAAGTTTCAAATTGGACAAATCCCGCGGTGCCGAAGTTGTGGGGATCACCGGAGAGTCGCCGTCCGCCTCATCGTGGTCGAACACCTGCGTGTCTTCGGTCATCTTTTCCCAGACCAGGCTGAACTCCCGTCCGAGAACAAAGCTTGGCAGTGCGATGAGGAGCAAGCCGAATACAAGGAGAGGCAGCGTGATGAGTCGCCCGAGGAAGGAGCGGGGGGTTATTTCCCCGTAGCCCACTGTCGTGATGGCTAGGAGAAATGAGCACGGGAGAGTTGGATCGTGGATAGCGTTACTTACTGACTATCACGAACCTATGCACGCCAAAGATGTTAGTATGACACAAACGTGGATGTGCGTGCTGCTTACCAAGCGGCAGCCGGGATAGACTGCGAGATGGACAGAAACAGGGTAAATGATTGTGCGTGTGGTCAATAATTGGCATACGTACAGCGAATTGGGTTGGGTCGCCATCGTTATTAATGAACGTGTCGAGCGTGGTATCCCACGTCCCGCGTTCAGCGAAGTAGCTGCAAGTAAATCAGCAGGCTAGCATGGACCTAATGCGAAGCACATACAGCAGGGTGCTGAAAATGATGACCACCAGAAGCGCAAAGAAGCCGATGGCGAGGAGAGCGTGCTTGGATCGTCGAATGGATAGATACATGACCTCAATAGTCCTATACGTGGGGTCAGATAGGAGATCCGGTTATAGTATTCAGACACTCACAGAAGTAGAGTGTTGTTATAACGGAATGGCCGGAAGACACGAAGCAGCCGAAATATTCGGAGGATGGAGAAGCGAAACAGAACTGACTGAATCGAGGGTAGGTGAGAATAGGGTCTGAGAGGATATGTGACTAGTTCTTACTGTATCTTGACGTAGCATGATCTCGATGTAATATGGGAGGATAGCGAGCATGTCGATGACCCCGTAGAAAGCTTTTACGCGCAATGAGCATGGTATTTGGGCGACGTGTCGACTGATATACGCACATGTTACCCACTTGAACAGATCTAACCACGTCCCACTCCAAGCTACGCATCTCGCCCCATACTCCACAGTAAACAAAGCAACCAATGTCGTTTCCACCCCAAACCAGAAACGTGGGGGTACAGAGTGGAACGCTGGCACAGTTTCTGCGATGGTGACCACGCCAGAGATTACGATAAGACATGTCATTAAAATGTGTATTAGAAAAGCAGATTGGGATGAGGTGGGCTGCTCGAGCAAAGAGTACAAGTCGCGTTTCCACGGTGGGTGCGTCGCTGCCATGTTGGGCCCGTTGTCCATGGATAGATGAGGCGAAGCAAACACATCGTCAATGTGGCGGGGCGACGATGGCCTCTGTGACCGGGGCTCCTCTGTGAGGAATTGAGAGGACGTAGATCGAGGCTGATTTAGCCTGGAAAGTCGTGACATGTGTATGGGATCCGCCATTTTCGTCCTTGTTGGGTATATGTGAATTCGACCTCCTGTATCAGAATCAGAGGCTTTTCGTCGAGTTTCTTCCACCGGCTACTTGTAAGGGCAACAATTGTGCAGCATAGAGGGAGAGGCCGGTCGATGCTGAGCTCGTCGCGAGGATTTGCAGGGATTGCTGCGCGTGTTTCGGACTCGCAGAAGCAGACTCCCACGGTTTTCTATGCAAAACATGTGACTAATATTCCTGTTTGGGGTCGGTCGAGGCCTTCACTGTTTCAGCACTTCATATTTGCACCACGAGGCTCTAGTAATGATACCTTTGTTGTATTGGCATTCACTTCTTGGGCGACGCAGATCACAAATATCCAGCTGATCTTGCTGATAGTGACTGCGCTTTTGCTGTGAGCGACATTTTTGATCAGCAATCTGCGACGACGGTCATCCTCGGTCATCTCCTCTTGTCCCACCGCCTCGTTCACGTATGTCGATTTCAAAATTCTAAATGATCTCCACATGAAATGCTGAACTTCACATAAAGTCGCTCGCTGTTACGCGACAATTGCTATGGACCAAATAGATGTAATGGAAGAGTTGTCCGATGAAGAAGAATCGCCAGAGCTAGAGGAAGGTTGGGGAGAACCAGACGGGTGGGGTAACTTCGACGGGTGGCCGGTGCCGGACGAGCCTACCCCCGAGCCACCTGCCCGTGCCCCAGAACTCCCAGTGACGCGGAGTTATCAACAAGAGATGCTGGAGGAAAGTTTGCGCCGCAACATCATCATTGCCATGGACACGGGCTCTGGCAAAACTCTCATTGCGATCTTGAGGATGAAGGCAGAGGCAGAGCGCGAAACGTTGAAGGTCAAATATATTCGTTGCGCCATTCATTTTTGAATACTGATGCGCTTGCAGATATCATGGTTCTTTGCGCCGACGGTTGCCTTGTGCGGTCAGCAAAAGGAGGCCATTGAAGCTGCTCTCAGTGGTGTTGTTGGCCTCATTTCCGGCGCTATTGCGCCTGATCAGTGGAAAGATCCTGCGCTTTGGCGAGGAGTTCTTCAGAGGCACCGAATCATGGTCACCACACCGCAGGTGCTATTGGACGCGCTGCGTCATGGCTATATCAACCTCGGAAAAGACATCAGCCTCCTTGTTTTTGACGAAGCCCATCATGCCGTAGACAACCACCCTTACAACACTATCATGAAAGAGTTTTACTTCAGACTGCCTACTCAGAGTGCCACAGACGGAGACATGTTCCGTCCTGCGATTCTAGGTCTCACGGCTTCGCCAATCTATGGCGGACACGTCGCCACAGCTTTCAGGTTAGTGCTTATTATCTGTTATTTGCTTCTTAATCTAATTGTATATTAGAGCTATCGAAGCAAATCTCGACAGCGCCATCCGTGCACCCAGCCTTCATCTCGATGAGCTAGCGAAGTTTGTTCACCGCCCAGTATTCAAACACGTGGAGTATAAAGCTCCCTCTTATGACTTCACTGTCTCGCCTTCACGCAACGTCGCGGCCCTGGAAGCTGTCGTCAAATCCATGAATATCGAAGACGATCCGTCTGTGCAGTCTCTGCGCGCGAAGCTGGAGAAAATGCCTTCCGGCCCTGACCGCACCCGAGCCGATCAAAAACTTTCCAAGTCTATCTCTAAAGAAACCACGTACACTCATAAAGGACTCAACGACTTTGTGAGGGCTGCAAAGGATATATGCGTGGATGTTGGCACGTGGGCGGCAGATTGGTATGTGGAGACGGTGCTTGAAAAGGCCAAAGAGGCAGCCACGCCGTATCAGAACTTGATCTCTGCGTGGCAAAACAAGGAGAAGGCGTATCTCCTTGGAATTCTTAATCGCATACAGGCCATTTCGGTGTCTGGAGATCCACCCGAACTCGTTGCTACAGGACTCTCTGACAAAACCGAGAAGCTCATCGAGAGCCTCATCGCTGAAAAAGCTTCCACCGAGGCTTTCGAAGAGGAATACAGTGCTATCATCTTCGTCACTCGTCGTGATGCCGTCTTAGCTCTGCACGAAGTCCTTTGCCGGCACCCCAAGACTTCGCACCAATTTCGCCCTGGCTGCCTTATCGGTAATTCCGAAAGTTCTTATCGCCACTCGTTCCTCGACATAACTAGGAACATAATGCTCCACGCCCAAAAGGAAGTGCTGGGTGATTTTCGTATGGGGGAAAAGAATCTCATCGTTTCGACTGCGGTCGCCGAAGAGGGTATAGACATTCAAGCATGTGGCAGCGTCGTTCGGTGGGACCTTCCGGTGAATATGACGAGCTGGGCTCAGAGTCGAGGGAGAGCGCGTCGTCAGCGCAGCAGCTTTATCCTCATGTTTGCCGATCACCATGCGCACGATGGGCTCGTAAAGAAGTGGGAGAAATTGGAAAAGGAGATGCAGGCGTCTTACAATGACTCCCGTCCAAGCGCAGTGCCCCCTGGACAGGAGTCACAGGCCAACATCGATGACGACTATCTGGAATTCTGTATACCCGAGACCGGGTCAGTGAATTCACCTATTTCGATATCTTGATCTGATAGTCTCGATAACAGAGCGCTACTCACAACGGATTCGGCGATTTCTCATTTGAACCATTTCTGTTCAGTTCTGCCTAAGGGAACGCAGGCACCGCTTGTGCCTCTATACGATGTAGATCCTCCCGATCTGCCGGAAGGATGGCACGAGAACCGCCCACCAGTCCTGCCTTACAAAGGCCCTTGGGGTGCTACCGTAACACTTCCCCGCATTGTTCCGGCAAATTATCGAATCTTCACCGTGCCGTGCAAATTCTCCAACAAACTCTCCGCTTACCGTCATGTCGCCTTCGAGGCTTACCGAGCTCTTTACAAAGTCGGTCTATTGAACGAAAACTTGCTGCCTCTGACGAGTGTTATCGAACCTGATTTGGAGGAAGAGGTCAAAGCATTACTCCAGGACGTCGAAAAGAGGGCAGGCACAGCCAGCGTGACCCTCCAGACAGATCCATGGGCTCCGGAGGAGCGATCAGATGTTTGGTTCAGCACCGAGATTACAATCCAAACCCTCCCACCTCTGCTCTTGCTGAGCCGTTCCAGGATCAGCGATCTTGCGGAAGACGATTGTCCAATTCTGTACCATCCGTATCGCCAGAAGCTGCAGGTTCGGATGCGAACCTTGGGCTCACAACAAGTTTCGGCCAATCAGGTCGAACAAGCGCGCGACTACACTCGCAAAATATTCTGGGAGCTGTACAAATCTCGGATGGTATGGGACCAATCAGACTTCGCCTATTTATTTCTTCCAATGGAGCAGGACCCAGATGCGTCTATCTGGGAAGAGCGGCGGTCTTGGTTAAACAAAGTGGACGGCTCGGAGGAAGAATCGGATCCTAAGGATACCCTTCACGCCAATGCCGATGCTCTTGGGAAGCGATTTGGATATCCAGATCTCAATCTGGTGAGGGAACGCAGCTCTCTTATCAAGAATTTCCGTTTCATCCGCTGGCGCTACACGGGTCTCTCCCAAACCGAAGAGGTGGCGTTCAGGGAAAGGTATGGATATGATAGATCCATCCCGTCGCCCCTTCTCGTCGTCAAACGGTTTCCCAACCGGATGAACTTCCTCCTGCGCTTGCCTCCACAGAAGGGCAAACATTCTATCGACGACGAAATAATTCTGCGTCCAGAATCCTCCACGGTCACTTTGCTCTCCGCCACCGACACGGAGTATGCTATGTTGATCCCGTCCATTGTCCGCTATTTGTCCATGTGCATGACGGTGGACTCGCTTCGCGCCAAGCTACTTACTCCTACACTTTCGCAAGTATCTCTCAGTTTACTTAGAACGGCAATCACTGCGCCGGTGGCCCAAGCTGAATTTGACTATGAGCGGCTGGAGACCCTGGGAGATACGGTCTTGAAGTTCGTTGTGGGGCTTCAACTTTTAGCGGAATATCCTCTCTGGCATGAGGGCTACCTCACGAAGAAGAAAGACCACTCGGTTTCCAACTCCCGCCTGGCCAAAGACGCGCACAGGAAACGCTTATATCAATGGATAATCCGCGATCGCTTCCTAGCGCAGAAGTGGAGACCAAAATACCTCTCAGCTGTTTCGGATAAGAACGATAGGGGTTTGAGCGAAGCGGATAAGAAGAACAGTGGCATCCAGGAACTTTCGACTAAAATGCTAGCCGATGTTGGTCAGTGTCGAATATACTCAACGTCCCGATTTTTGCTTACCATTCTGACTTTAGTCGAGGCGCTTATTGGCGCTTCATATCTTCATGGTGGTTTCAATCTCGCTGTCGAATGCTGCGAATTCTTTGATCTAGGCGTCAAATGGGAACCCATCCCTCGCCGCGTGGTAGCCCTCCTATCCCGCGTGGAGTCCACGGAGGATTTCCCTACGAGCATCACGGACGCCGAGCGCATGCTCAAGTATACGTTCAAGAGAAAGCTACTTTTGGTCGAAGCACTCACCCATTCCAGCCATCAGTTCGACGACAGAACGATATCATACGAGCGCATGGAATTCCTTGGGGACGCTGGTATGTCTACACGTTCACACGGAGAATGAATGGTTGACTGAACGATCTCTAGTCCTTGATATGGTTGTTACAGATTTTCTTTTTCACGCTCCAGGAAAGAAGTACACCCCAGGACACATGCACCTCCGCAAATCGGCAGTCGTTAACGCCCATACGCTCGCATTTATATGCCTCAACTGTTCGATAGATGTTGATACGAGTTTACCGGGACCAGATGGACTGGGAAGCGGAGGTATCACCGTCCATGCAGCCACTCAAAAGATATACCTTCGGTAAGTTATCCAGCCTGCGGCAGGCTGTTTATGTATTGAAATACGATCGACAGACAGTGCCTCCTGCACTCCAGCCATATCATCATGGGTGAACTCAACATGACAGATATCCGATTCCAAAAGAATAAAGACGAGATCGAATCCGCGCTTCTTACGGACAAGATCTTCCCTTGGGCTGCGTTGACTCGTCTCCAGGCTCCCAAGATTCTCTCTGATCTCATCGAGAGCTTGCTTGGTGCGATCTATCTGGATTCCGATGGTAATTTGGACGTTATTCGCGACGTGCTTCGAACGCTGGGAGTTTGGCCAATTCTGGAGCACATCGTGCGAGACGGCGTCGACGTTTTCCATCCCGTGTCGCGCATATTCAAATGGGCTCAACAAACCGGAAAGGGGGAGAAAAATAAAGTCAAATTCGAGGTCGAGAGGAACAAACCCGCCAACACGATCAGTTGCGCCTTGTTGATCGACGAGGTGGAAGAGTACCGGGTGGAGATGGATTATCATGGCCAAGCCAGCCTGAACGATGCCAAATTTGCTGTGGCAGAGGAGGCAATACGGGATTTGCAATTGCGAGAGCGCAATGAAGGAGGCCATAATTGATGGTTGGGTCCTAATCGACGTCTGGAGGTTTGAATTTGTGTAATTTGTGTGTATTGGTACAATTGCGAACATGCCCCAAAATAGATCAATGACTAGTGCTCAGCCTCCTCCCACGCCCTTCCTATGGTCTTGTACAAATCCGAATCTTTGACCTGTTTGCCACTTGAGAAATATCCAGACGCGATCTTCGCATCGATCTCCACTCGCGAGTCGGGAGGAATGAGATGCTCTGGATGGCGCAAACACAATATAAAGTTAGCACCATGTCACATAAGCAGAGGATAGGATCGCACCAGGAAGGTCATATCGCTTCAAGATCGGAATCCCAGACCCGACGATAGCGTCGTATTTCCTGGACAGTTCTTGTCAGCGCCAAGCAGCTTGAGCCTCGGTGACCTTGGGGGCAACTTACATGTCACTCATGGAGATCATGTTATCGATCTTGCGAATACCAAGCCAGTGCAGTACATCGGGCATGAGGGCCTGGAATCGCATGTCCTTGACACCAGCAATGAGCTCCGTGGATTTGAAGTACTTGTCCGCGGAGTCGCCACCTCGCTTGCGCAGGTTATAGACAAGGTATCTGTGACGGTGATGATGAGTTCGGATGTAATCGTATTGAGAGTGAAATGCTCACTTGGTCACTTCACCGAGAGCTCGGCCTTCCTTGCGGAAGTAGACGACCACACCGACCCCGCCACGCTGTGCGCCCCGAACGGCCTCCTCGATGGCATATGTGAGATACGGTTTGCAAGTGCAGATGTCCGACCCGAAAACGTCGGAGCCATTACCTGCGCAGGTATGGACATCAGCTAGATTTGGCCAGATGTATCGAAGGACGTACATTCATCGTGGACACGGAGGGTGAGCTCCTTTGTGTCATCGGACATGAACGCCGGGTTTCCGACTGCAGGTACTAGGTAAGTAGGTTCGCTTGAAGAGCAAAAAGGAGGAACGAACAGATGTATACGGTCATGTTTCCGATGGGAGGGAGGAAGACCTTGATATCAGGCCGAGTGATGAGCTCAGGGTACATCCCTCCGGTGTCCTCGAATAGGGCACGGCGAAGCAGACTCTCGGCACTACAAGCGCACCATCAGCGAAGAGCTAGAACGCAGTGGCGGTATACGCTCACATTCCGAATCGCTCAGCGACCCCAGGCAGGTACCAAACCGGATCGATAGCAGCTTTGCTGACAGTGATCTCCACACCCGGGTATGCATCGCTTTGAGACCCATCGGGACTCATCAGAGGTGCGCTCTTCAACACGACCTTCCCATCGATGACCATGTCTCCCCTCTTGGCCGCCTCGTCGAACTCGCTCATCTTGATGTGCGCCTTCGTTACACTGATGCTCGGGCGAATGTCCAGGCCATCCGTGTCGATCTCCTTCTTCCACACCTGCGGGACCAGATGCCCCCACGGGTCGAGGGACACGATCTTGGTGGGGTCGTACCAAGAGGGTTGAGGGGGGATGTCGACCGGAGGCTCGGTCAGGGAGTAGTCGGGCTTGTGGGTGGGGGAGAGGGTGCCCATGGCGATGGCGAGGGCGCGATAGATGGAGTAGGAACCTGAGTGCGCGCCGAGGGCGTTGCGGTGCTTGATGGTCGACCCGAGGCGGGAACAGATGACGGGCCCCCGGATCTCGGGGTTCTCTACGCCCCATTGGAGAGGATGAGGCTTTATACCATGTTGGTCAGGGTAAGCTGTGGGAGGAGGGTGTTAGCAACAGTCGCGTATAGAGGAGGCTGGCAGGGTGGGCTCAGACGCGTCTAACTACAAAGTACATCGTGCGATAAGACACCCAGAGCATGGATGTGTTCCAAAATGCGCAAGCTTTTGTTTTAAACAAGTTTGAACTTACTAGTAAGCAGGACTCTTCCCGGATACAACAGCTTCTCGCGTTCCTTATCGGCCTGCGACACCTCCTTCGCCTCGTGCGGCGGCGATCCAACTGATTGCAGAGGCGATTTCACAGATGGTGGGGTCATCGAGAGTGGAATCGAATGCGTGGGAGGTGACCCATATCTCCCAGGTATAGCGACAGGTACCAGCGGAGGGCTTGATGGTGCGGCTGATAGTCCATCGAGCTAGATAATGCGTGATATCCAACAAATTAAGAACGCACGAAAGAGGATAGGAGAACATCAGCACCCATTTTGAACGCTGAATAAACGACTTTGACACGCACCTTAGCTTGCATAGTCTGCTGCGTGACTTGCAGCGTATCAAGTCGCGACAAGATCTGTGCGAGCACAGCGTCTGTAGTCGACATGTTGTATTTCTAGCAAGCGAATTTCAAGGATATGAAAGGGGGAAAGAAGAGGATGTGAATCAGAAATCAGGATGTCTTTTAAGCTCCGGATTGCTAGTTCAGATGCAGGAACTAGTAGAATGCGTGGTCGAATAGGAGCGCTCTCGTCAAATTCGGAATATTAATGGCCCACGGTGGCGGGCCGATGTCCGTCCGGCAGTGGCGGCCCAGGCTTTCTCGCACAACCTCTGCCCACAATCGGCTCATGCACCGTTGTCTCTTTATCTTAGAATTCATTCGAGCATGGAGCTAACGGTTCATGAGCGCAAACCCAGAAACCCAGTATTTTGGAGTACACTCACCACCCTTGTGCTAACGTGGCGGCACGCGCAGAACCATGGCTCGACTGATTAATATTGTGGGAAGTAACCAGTAGGAAAATGCAGAGCTCGCCAGTTGGCCGCCCTGTCTTGGGGAAATACTGATAGTAGTGAGCCTTTTTTTCAAAATTCCATGGCTTGGTGCCGACCACGGTCCATAGAACTGCACAACTTGAAAGATCTTGCGGAATGTCGAGGCACAAGTTGGGCACAAGGAAGAGGTTGCAATTCTTTTCGAATTTTCCGGATCGATTGACACCCATCTCATCCCTCAGCGCTCAGCGCTCAGCGCTCGAGATTAGTTGCCGATTTGATGACCATGACGGCGGCTTCTGTTGCATTGCACCCTGCAACGAGTGGGTAATGAATTCACACGTGGTGATCTTAAACATCGCATTGTAACTTGTAAGTAGTAATCGGGCCAACGGAGCAAATTGAACAGATAGAGACAGGACAGAGAGAGAGCTTCACCGGACGCAAGCAAGAGTTCGCCATACGAGGAAGTATGCAGTCCATGAGATCACAAGGGCGTTACTGTCGACATGAGAGCAACATGCATGAAGTATCAGGGTCAGGGAGTGATTCTGTCAATCGCAATCGCGGATGAATCAAACGTGAAACACTCCAAATTGCACTCTTCTTTTGCTCCTCTTACATAACAGAAGGGGAGTGCAACATTCATATAAACAGCTGGGAGTATTCTGGTGGCGGTTAATCACTAGACGCATCAGGAAGCGAGTTGTGTATACAAGGAGGAAGCATCGGAGAAGCACATTGTTCAAGTTCCTAGCGGAGGGGGTATATAAAGCAGTCAAGCTTACTGGTGGTACCGGTGAGTTTACTTAGGGCACGCGCCGATGAGCAGGCCATCCGGGCGTTCCGGTGGCCAAAGTTGTGAGCGGGGACGAGATGGTCTTGAGTCGGGTTGGCAGAATCTGCGTCAAGTTGTCAACTACTAGGCAAGTGGGTGGTGGTACTGTTTCGTTACCTAAATCTGCCACAACGTCCCAATGAGGAAATACAACTCTGGTCCTGCCACCATCGCACCATCCTCACTTCAGATGACCCTTCTGCTGTCAACTCATTTACGGGAATACGGTACCTGGAGCATAAAACCTTGCTACGAACTACGGTCTTTCTCATACCCGGATCCCGCTTCAGGGCCTGTGCGGTTCCCTCCCGGCCGGGTTCCTCTAGAAGCAATGTACTTGATCGGCCGTTATAACCTTGGCTCCTCTTACTGCATATATTAACCAGCGTTGTAATGCTTATTGTCAGTTTTCTCCCTATTCTCGATGGCTGGGTTACTCTTCAGCCTTGTTGCATTGGCTGTATCAGTGCAATGCAAGAACATCATCGATCTTACAGGCAATAGTTGGACTTTGACGGATCAACAGGGGAACGTTTCAATTCCCGGCTCGGTTCCATCTTATTCTCAACTTGACCTTTTCGCCGCTGGTGTGATAGGCGACCCATTAGTTGGTGAGTCCCAGCGATCACTGAAACAGCTACTTGTGCTGACGCCTTGTAGGTGACAATGATGTGTTCGACAATTGGGTGGGAACGAGTAATTGGACATACACGAGTCATCCTATCGCTGGCTTGTAAGTTGTGGTATCTTTTTTGCCCCAGCCTGGCACTAACCGTTTTGACAGGAAACATAATACATCAACTTACCTAGTCTTCGAGGGCATCGACACTTTTGCTACCATCTCCTTCTGCAACACGACCGTCGCAGCCGTGAACAACCAATTCCGCCAATGGATATTCGACGTCACATCCATCCTAGCCTCCTGCCCAACTCCGAACCCCGTCCTCTCCCTCGCGTTCACCGCCGCCCCCATCGAAGCAGCCTATCTCGGAAACCCCAACGTCACAGAAACCAGCTGCCTCGCCTGTCTCGAAGTCGCCTATTACTACCCCGGCCGCGAGTTCATTCGCAAGCAACAATCTGACTTCGGCTGGGACTGGTCACCCGCATTCTCGCCCACAGGCATTTGGCAGCCCGCGTACATCGTGCAGCTCGCGCCCGTCAGCGACATCTACGTAACCAATTCGATGGTGGACATATACCGCCAGGGCCAGCTGAACAACATCCCCCCAGACCAGACGCAGCCGTGGATCGTGAATGCGAGCATCGACTACATCGGGGAACTTCCAAAAGGTGCTACGCTGAAAGCCACTATCCTCGATCCTTCTGGCGCGCCTCTAGTCTCCGGGCCTCTCGTGGGTGTGACTATCGCAAACGGTACTATAACAGGATCTGTCACTGTGAAAGGTTCGCCCAAGCTATGGTGGCCCATTGGCTATGGCGCACAAACCCTCTACAGCATGACGCTCGAAATCGTCGCCTCGCACACCGTGCTCGCGTCCGTACCAAAGCGCGTCGGGTTCCGGACGATCGTGCTGAACCAGAGCCCGATTTCGCCCGCACAGGAGGCACTCGGCATTGCCCCCGGGGCGAACTGGCACTTCGAGATCAATGGGAATGAGATCTTCGCGAAGGGAAGCAACATGGTGCCTCCCGATCCGTTCTGGACTCGTGTGACCAAGGCCGACTTTCAGACTTTGTTTGAGACGGCAGTTGCTGGTGTGAGTTGTGTGTTTTCTTGTATACCCAACGATGCTGACTGTTGTGCTTGTAGAACCAAAACATGTTGAGAGTCTGGGCGAGTGGTGCCTATTTGCCGGATTACGCGTACGACCTCGCGGACGAGATGGGTCTTATGCTATGGACCGAGCTGCGTAAGTGTTTCCCGTCTGCTTCACCAATCGTGGTACTGACATCCTTTCAGAATTCTCCGACGCCACCTATCCCATTGCAGGGCCTTTTGTCGAAAATGTCCTCGCCGAAGCTGCCTACCAGGTGCGCCGCCTCAACCACCACCCATCTCTCGCGGTATGGTGTGGGAACAACGAGATCGAGGTTGGCCTTGCGGATATCGGCGGTGCCAATCCGCCCCCCGCGCTCGTCGAGCTTTACGAGGGACTATTTCTCGACAGCCTACTGCATGCAGTGTGGGACCAGACGCGGAGCATTAGCTACACGCCCAGCAGCGTAACGAATGGGTACTTGAGTCTCGATCACAGTGCCGCGTTGCCTATGGTAGAACGGTATGAGAATTTAACCGCAGGCTCCGTCTATGGAGACACGGGTGCGTAGTAACCACTGCATCGGTACTATCAGGCAGCTAATATGTCTTGTGCACCAGATTACTACGATTATGACGCAGACATCGCGTTTAACTTGAGCACCTACCCCGTGGGGCGCTTCGCCGCGGAATTCGGCTTCCACAGCCAGCCGTCCTATGAAACCTACGCCGCTGTTCTTCCCGCCTCTGAGCTGTCGTTCAACAGCTCATCTATCCTTGCACGCAACCACCACTACCCCGTCAACGTGACCACATTCTTTTCCTCGTACTCCGACCCGCCTATGCCGGGGAATCGCACAGATCGCTCGCTTCAGGGAATGGGCGAGATGTCCACCGCTGCGGAGATGTGGCTGCCCTCAGTGGCAAAGAAGGATCCCACGTCGAACTTCAAAGCGCAGATCTACGCGACTCAGATATTCCAATCCGAGTTCTACCGCTCCCAGATCGCCTTCTATCGCCGGGGAAGTGGGCTGCCGCAGCGCACGCTGGGGTCGCTGTACTGGATGCTTAATGACATTTGGGCTGCGCCGACCTGGGCCTCGGTGGAGTACGGGGGCAGGTGGAAGATGCTGCACTATGGGACCAAGGATATATACGAGCCTGTCATCATCGCGCCGTATCATGATGCGGGGACGGGCGACGTACAGGTGTGGGTCACCTCGGATCTCTGGAGTCCTGTGAAGGGCACAGCTCAGATTCAGTGGTACAATTGGGCAGGCGAGGCGCTTGGGAATGGGACTGCGAACATGAAAGCTCCCTTGACCGTAGGGAAAGTCAACAGCACCAAGGTGTTCGAGTTCAACACATTCAACATCACGTTCCCTTTGACCGATGCGGTCGCCGTCCTCACGGTCGCCGTCAGCGGGGGCGGAAAGTCGTACACGCACACGCACCGGTTCTACGCTCAATCTCTCGCCACACCTGAGGTCGTCTCGAACATCCAGAACCCGAACATCACCGTTACGCATTCTGGCACCAACACATTCATCGTCGAGAGCAAAACCCTTGCTGCGTTTGTCTGGCTTGACCTCCCAGCTGGTGTGACTGGATACTTTTCCGACAACGGATTTTGGATGTTGCCTGGGAAGAAGACTGTCAGCTTCACTGTCCAGCATGACACGACGGCTGGGAAGTGGTCGAAATCTGTCACTGTTGACAGTCTGTGGACATTGGCTACCTCGGCTTAAACTTATATACTTATCTAAGTAGCTGTGCAGTGTCCACATTATGACTTTGTTACTTTCTGAATGTTTTAGATTTTGCGCGAAGTGCTCTGGATCTGATTCTTTCATAATACAATTGTAAATATCTTGATTTCTGCAGTAGCAATGCTATGTTGACGATAACCGCATGAATCACGGTCTCAAATCCTGTTGACATAGGCATGCGCCGTGCGGTCGTATTATATGAAGTCGCTGTTCTCTCTCGACGTTGGCTCGACGTATCAAGTCCAAATCCCGCAGTCTGCGACGGCTCACTGACGTTGTGCATTTGAATATATCAGTACTCGCTGGGTCCTTAATCATTGTAGTGAGTTGAAGCCCCCAACCAATCTAGCTGATCACGATTCAAACCTTACGAGTAGCAAAGAAGGCTTTGCGGCTCGTGTTTCATTCGGTATTTTGAACGTACTTCAAGTTTACACCATCATGCACCGCTGCCTGTGGATACCCGAAATTATATCAATCATCACTGAAGAAATAGCTGTCCATGAGGCTGCAAACGTGAAACCGACATCCTGGAGTACCCTAGCTCACCTCGCGCGAACATGCCGCACATTGAGCGAAGCGTCGCTGAACTCGTTGTGGAAAGTGCAGAGCTCACTGTTGCCACTACTGCACACGATGCCTGCCGATCTTTGGGAGGACAGGGATCGTCAGTTGGTCAGTTACTTCGCCCTCAACTTTGATTATCCTTGGACGCTGACGACTGAGCATCCTATTCAGTTCCTCTGCAGGCCAATGAAACCAGCAGATTGGGCTCGATTTCACATATATGCTCGTCGCATCTATCATTTCCTCCCAACCCCCCTTCCTGGAAAACCATTTGGGAGGACGCTCCCGACCCCTGAGTGTTTGCAGGCACTATCATGTTCAAAACCCCGCAACTTGATCTCCCTGTGCCCGCAAGTACGCAGCTTGGACTGGGAATATCTTGTGGCCTCTGATCCAAGTTTATACCAATACATGCCGCTCTTCATGGGCGCATTTACTACGAAGGTCCTGTTCGGTATTGAGGAATTGGAGCTGGTAGAACTGTCCCTGGTACAGTCGATGTTATGTTTGTTTCCCAGCATACGGGATATCGACATTCGGAATGTATCGACCGATTTGGATGCGGAGGCGCTCGCAGAGTGCTTGTCCCATGGTCAATCATTACGCAAAGTTCACATAGAGGATGTGCTGCCGCAAGCCGTCGCGGAGCATCTTGCAGGCTTCCAGCACTTGAAGCGACTCAATGTGACAGTCAATCAGCATCTATCATCCACTCGGCTGTCTGGATTTTGTGCGCTCAAAGACCTCGTCGTCACCAGCAGCACTTTCCCATTGATATCGACGTTCATCAACATGTTGACCTCGCCGTTGCGCCACATTACCTTATCCGTGGATGATGAGGATGGTGAGGCCGATATAGATCCACAAGGACTAACACACACATTCGATGCCATCGGGCTACACTGCTCGCACTTGCATCTACAAAGTCTCAAAGTTCTAGCCAGCTACCGGGAGGTGCCCGACTCCCCACATTCCTTCGTCGATGCAAGCGCTTTCAAGCCACTATTAGCTTTCCAAAACCTATCCTCTCTAAAGCTTCAGCTCAACGCTCCCTTCCGCATGGGAAACCAGACCATACGGGACATGGTAAAAGCCTGGCCGCAGCTTACATCTCTAATCATTGGTAACGCGGGCTGGCTCGGGGGCTCGTCTGTTACACCAGCAGGATTGGTATATCTCCTCGGCTTACAGCATCTTCATACTTTGGCTATTTCAATAGACGCTTCAAAATTGGACGTTGATTTGGTATTGGATTCGGCGAAAACGCTCTCAAAAAACACCAAAATTACCCATCCGAATTTCCAGGACTCTATTATATATGACGTTAGACCAATGGCAGCCTTGCTATCCATAATCGCCCCCAACATAGAACGCATTGAGTCATGGGCTAAAGTGACACTGGGAAACCAGGGCGACCTTATATCCCCTGAATCGGCCAAAGAATATCAACATCGTTGGCGCGAGGTTGCGGAGCGGGTCCGGGATTGGCGCTGATCAGAAGATTTTGGATTGAGAGAAGATGGTCGTGCATCGATGGTTGTATTTATTACTGAGGCCACGAGGCGCAGTTGAAAAAAATACACGGACAACGATAAAAATATGAATGTAGAGTGTAATTAACCATGGACGAGATCGATATGGATCCCTTGGGATCGCACTTGAGTTGAAGGTGATATCAAGTTGCAAGAATGGCGCAACTCCACTGAGATAATGCGACATTGAGCAAAGGTCACGTAGAAAGCGTAAACACAACACTCACCGTTTACTCGAGCCCGTGAATGGCCACCACGCCCCCGGTGCCCAAAACCGTCGTTCCAGCTGCGTCCGTGAAGTGTCCATCGGTCGTGACATACAGCACCGCCGCGTCCGCAGCAGTGCGCCCAAATTGCGCCGCCGTCGCGCCGGCAAACAGCGCGGAGTCGATGTTCCCAGCGACGACAGTGACCTTTCCGGCGGGCGTGATCCTCTGCACCGTGTTGTTGGCGTTGGTCGCGACATACGCGTTCCCTGCGCGGTCGAAGGTGAAGTCGTCGTCGAACACCGCGTTATGCGCGATGACCTCCGCTGGGCCGGCGGCTGTTCCGTCCGGGCGGATGGCAATGCGCGAGAAGAGGCCCTGGGTGGTCGAGGTGTAGTAGAGGTAGCAGCCGCGGATGTGGAGCCCGTTGACGCCGAATGGAATGGAGGCGTTTGCGGCGATCTTCATTGTGGGGTCGTCGAGGACGACGGTGTAGTTCCCCGTTTCCGTATCGACGCGGTAAACTACGCCGGCGCCTGAGTCTGCGACGAGGATGGCGGAGCAGTTATCATATAGGGGAGTAGCGCCGTTCAAAATAACTGCGGGCAGAACATCGGCGATTTTGGTGGACTTTGCTGGGGTGTGGTTCACATCGACTTTCCACACGGAGAATGAGCCTACGTTTTTTTAACGAGTCAGTGGCAATGCGGGTATAAATATGGGAATGCAATACCTGAGAGTGAGGTGTTCCCGGCGACGACAGCGAAGACGTCGTGCTGGATCTCGGTGATGCCGAGCAATCCGCCAGCAACGGGAAGCGTCTCGACGAGTTTCGTCTCATGCGATCCAAATGGATCTATCTGGTGTATCTCTGGCGCGGTGATAAGAGTGACCAGCAGCTGTCCGTTGGCTCGCACGGCCAGGTTCTCGGCCCACGAGCCGTTGGGGAGCTTCCCAATCGATGCGGTGGTGACACCTGGCGAGCTGTAACCGCGACGGCCAATGGAGGCGGCCAATGCAGTTGGGGTAAGAGAGAGCCACATGTACAATGCTGAGGTGAAATGCATGGCGTAGAGGCGACTGATGTTCGAAGGTGGGTGACGAATTGCGTCGCGCGTTGGCTGCCTTTTTAAGCAGCTAACCTGAGTCCGTAGGTGCGGCCAGTGGAATTCCACTGGGCCGCAAGTTCAGTGTCCAAATTGCTAATTCTGGCCCACCGAACGGACTTCCATGTGGGCCCGACACGGAATTCCCACCATTCAGATCCTAGTGTCCGAGGAATTAGGTGTACCACCCGTCCTTGAGCGTGCTTTCGTCAAGGCTCACTGGCGCTGACAAAACCCATCAAAATATTGGGAATATTGGTCAGAATCGGGACCAGAGTGGGCTTGAAGCCAAGTCGATTGGTAATACTACGCTTTGTCAACAGGCACACCCGCACTTGTTGCACTTACCGAATACGATCGTGGCAGCGCCTTTGAGCCCATGCAGTCATTGAAATTAGCATCTGAGTTGGCCTGTTGAGGAGGGGGCAAAACAGCCGTATGCGACCTGGTGTAAGTATATACTCAAGGCAGGTACGAGCAGATTGGAAAGCATTTCGCATGGTTCAATGCTTGGTCAACCAGGGCCAACGGGTACGCCGGGATGATGGCAACTGAGGACTGACTGATCATGTTTCGAGTAAGCGGGATAGTAAAAAAGCGCTTTCGATAAGAGCCCGCCGTGAGAGACCTGAGTATGAAAAGCAGAATGCTGTACGAGCTCTTTTAGAATCACTGGGCCAATTGATCCGTTCAGTTTCCCAGTCGGCGGAGGGATTGTATGTGGGCTATTATGAACGTTAAGTAGGACCGTGGCCACGCCAAGGCCACACTGTTGAGACATAAGAACATGGATGTAGGATGCACACAAACGCGGAAGGATTCCGGTGCTAATACACGATGCGTACACATAGCTGTTTATCTATGTTTGCCCGATGGCGAGACTCCCCAGAGCTCAATTCACACATACATACCTCACATATGTTGAGAATGCATTTCACGCTGTGAAAGTGGAAGCAAAAGAAAAAGACCTGCTCGGTGTCAATGGCCAGGGAAAAGTGGTCCGCCAATATTTGAAAGAGGAGACCGACAGCGATTCGCAATTCGGATACTGTAGTCCGGTATTTAGCCTCAGCCACTCACGCCAGGCGGGCTGCAGCTGACCATGGTACGTCCTTCGCCTCACATGCGAGTATTGTCAAATAATACAGAATTTTGTGAGATTATGTCACCCCTCAGAACCTGAACCATGGGCAATAATCTGCTCGAGTAATAACGGTTGTGCATTTAAAAGCTATTGTAGGGTGTACGGGAGGTGGAAGATTGATAACAATTAAATAATATATTTGTGCAGCGCCACAGCTAGCGGTTTTGGGGGTCCGCGCCACCAGGCGGACCTTTTGTGAGCATATCACTCTTGCTTTCCATACGGCGCTACAGGCAGCAGCGAAAGGCCACCTCGAAATCGCAAAGGATCACTTGCACATAATAACAGGAAGATCACTGGATAGGTATTTGAACCGGGACAGACATCAGCATATCGAGCTTTACATAGAAGATGTTGAATAAATAGTTTTTAGAACTTTTTTTGATTGAACGCAAACCAAGTTTGAAGCAGAAATGGACAAGATCGTGGTCAGGTTAGCAGAGCATTTTCGCTTACAAATTCCAAATATCTTAAAGGTACAAAATAGTATTGAAATATGAGCTAATGAGCATCCATGCGTACGCAGCTAGGATCCACACATCGACCATTGGTAAGAACGAAATACATGACTGGCTCGGCACGCGTATGCCAACGCAACACGGAAACTAATCGAGCCCGTGAATGGCCACCACGCCCCCGGTGCCCAAAACCGTCGTTCCAGCCGCGTTCGTGAAGCGTCCATCGGTCGTGACATACAGCACCGCCGCGTCCGCAGCAGTGCGCCCAAACTGCGCCGCCGTCCCACCGGCGAACAGTGCGGAGTCGATGTTCCCCGCGACAATAGTGGCATTTCCGGCGGGCGTTATCCTCTGCACCGTGTTGTCGGCGTTGGTCGCGACATACGCGTTCCCTGCGCGGTCGAAGGTGAAGTCGTCGTCGAACACCGCGTTGTGCGCGACGATCTCCGCTGGGCTGGCGGCTGTCCCGTCCGGGTGGATAGCAATGCGTGCGAAGAGGCCTTGGGTGGACGAGGTGTAGTAGAGGTAGTCGCCGCGGATATGGAGTCCGTTGACACCGACTTGGAGGGTGGCGTTCGCGGCGATCTTCATGGTGGGATCGTCGAGGACGACGGTGTAGTTCCCCGTTTCCGTGTCGACGCGGTAAACTACGCCGGCGCCTGCGTCTGCGACGAGGATGGCGGAGCCGTTCTCGTTTAAGGAGGTAGCGCCGTTCAAAAGAACTGCGGGGGGGACATCGGCGATTTTGGTGGACCTTGCCGGGGTGTGGTTCACATCGACTTTCCACACGGAGAATGAGCCTACATTTTTTTAACGAGTCAGTGGCAATGCGGATATGGCTTTGGGGACGCCATACCTGAGAGCGAGATATTTCCGGCGACGACGGCGAAGACGTCGTGCTGGATCTCGGTGATGCCGAGCAATCCGCCAGTGCCAATGGGAAGCGTCTCGACGAGTTTCGTCTCATGCGATCCAAATGGATCTATCTGGTATATCTCTGGCGCGGTCAGAAGAGTGACCAGCAGCTGGCCGTTAGCCCGCACGGCCAGGTTCTCTGCCCAAGCGCCGTTGGGGAGCTTCCCGATGGATGCGGTGGTGACACCCGGCGAGCTATAACCGCGACGGCCAATGGAAGCGGCCAATGCGGCTGGGATAAGAGAGAGCCACAATGCTGAGGTGAAATGCATGGCGAATAATGAGGCGAAAATGGGTGACGATAATATTGTTTCGCGCGTTGGCTGCCATTTTAAGCTGCTAACCCACTGAGCTAGCGCACGTCCTTGAGCGTATCTTCGTCAATGCTCACTGGCGCTGACAAAATCCATCAAAATATTCGGGAACCGGAGTGGGTCTGAAGCCAAGAGGATTGATAACATGTACACTTGGTCAACAGGCACGCCGCACACTTGTTGCACCTACCGAAGGCTCTGGCTCGTGGCAGCGCCTTTAAGCCCATGCAGTCGCTGCAATCAAGCATCTGAGTTTGCCGGTCGAGGAGGTGGCAAAACAGCCATGTGCGCTGGTGTAAGTATATACTCAAGGCAGGACCGACTGGTTTTGACGAGTAGATTGGAAAGCATTTCGCATGGTCCAATGCTTGGTCAGCTAGGGCCAACGGGTACGTCGAGATGATGGCAACTGAAGACTGATAGATCATGCATCGATCATGTTTCGAATAGGCGGGATAGCGCTTTCGAAGCTTTCGATACGAGCCCGCCGTGAGAGACCTGAGTGTGAACAGCAGCATGCTGTACGAGTCACTGGGCCAATTGATCAGTTTAGTTTCCCAGTCGGTGGATCCGGGATTGTATGTGGGCTATGTTGAAGGTTGAGTAGAACCGTTGCCACGCGTACGCCAAGGCCACACTGTTGAGACCCAAGGACATGGATGTAGGATGCATACAAACGCATCATGACTGTTTATCTATGTTTGCCCGATGGTGAGACTCCCCAGACCTCAGGCCTCAATACACACATACGTACCTCGCGTATGTTGAAAATGCATTTCATGCTGTGAAAGTGGAAAGCAAAAGAAAAAGACCTTCTCGGTGTCAATGCCCAGGGAAGAGTGGTCCACCGATGCTTGTTTACCTCGATGTAAAACATACAGGTCGCCGCGCGTCGGGGTATCCATGCCTTTATTATCCGGCTAAATAAAAAAACAAAGAAAAACAAAGCGGTAGCACAACATATCAGAGCAGTCACAAGCAAAAAATACAAAACGACGTCAGTCATACCGCTCCAGGCGCGCGTGCTCACGACCGCGTCGGCACATTCTCCTTCTCCCCCTTGCTCAGCCTACTTCTCCCCATCCCGAGCCCCTTGCTGAACTTCGACATCCCGTGCGGCGCGGGCGCGTGGTACTCGAAGCTCACGTCCGCATCCCCGTCATCCTCCACGACGCTCCACTCCTCCTCCATCAGGCTCGGCCCGACCTGCATGCTCATGCTCATCTCGATGGCCATCTTCACAGGCGAGTCGTCCAGCATGTCCGCCACCTCGTCCAGCATGTCCGCCACCTCGCCCTCATCGTCGTCGCCGCTCTCGTTCTCCTCCACGAGCGTCTCCGCGCGCGGCGCATACGACGACGGCGCGGGCAGGCGCGTCGGCGGCGGCAGGGCCAGCGCAGCCCCGAGCCCGCCCAGCCCGAGCGAGTCGAACTTGCTCACGAACCCGACCAGCGCGCGGCGCTCCTCCTCCAGCTTCGCCCGCGCACGCTTCTCCCGCTCCAGCTCCCGCGCGAGCTCCTTCGCCCACTCCTCCGAGGCGGCGAGCTTCTCCTCCAGCTCCGGCGGCGCGTACGTGGGCGCGGCGAGCGCCGCTTCCAGAAGCTGAATCGCCCGCGCCTGGTCCGCGATGACCCTGTCTTTATCGTCTCCGTCCGCGTCCGCGTCCTCGGCATCAGGCGACAAGGCCCTGTGCGACGTCGACGGCCGCGCCTCCAGCGCAGCCTCCAGACTCAGTATCTGGTTCGCCCGCACCTCCAGCTCCCGCCGCGCAGCCAGCAGCTCCTGCTGCAGCTCATACGGCGCCAGGTCAAAGTCCACCTTCCGCGCGCCCTCGCCGTCCTGCGGGAGCAGCGCTTTCGTCGGGGACACAGGGCGCGACTCGGCGCCCGCGCTGTCCTCCACCGTGGCGCTCGTGAGGATGAGCTTCGTGAGCTGCTGGATGCGCCCGTTTAGATCGCGCATCGCGCGCCCCTCGTCGACCTGCTCCCGCGCGCTGAGCCGCCGCCGCAGCCCGCCTGTGGCGCCCGCGCCCTTGCCGCCCTCCGCGCCCATCGCCGTCTCGCGGTCCGCGAGGCGCTGCTTGAGGTCCTCGATCTCCTTCCTGTACCGCTCGAGCAGCGCGTCCGTGTCGACGACCTCTTTCTTCTCCGCCTTGAGCGCGACGCGCTTGATGCGCTGCGCGAAGAGGAGCGTGGAGGTCGACTCGGTGATCGCGGAGGGGGAGGGGTTGAGCGTGGCGATGACGCTGATGCGCGCGTTGCCCGAGAGGGAGGGCTGGAGCAGCCGCGTGAGCTTGGAGTTGCGGAAGGGGACGTGGTCGCTGTAAATATCGCATCCCGTGTTAGCATAGTCTACCCAATTGAATGTGAATATGAAGACGTACGTCTTGCCCTTTGCCGCGTTCTCTGCCAGCGTCCCGATGACGCTGCCCAGCGTGAGCAGACTCGTGTTGATGTACTTGCCCTCCCGCGTCCGGTCCTTGTCCGACGTCGCGCGCTCCGAACCAGCAAGATCGATCAGACTCAGCGTGCTCACTTGCACACTCCGCCCGTCCCTCGCCTGCAGCCGCGGGCCACCGGTGTCCCTGCTGCCGCCCAGTCCCGGGGTCGACCGGCCGTTCATGCTCGGCGTCGTAGCGCGGTCGGGCAGCGGCGACGGCGCGCGCTCATTCGCGCCCGCCGACCCGCGCTCGCGCGACTCCACGACCATGCGGAACACACTGTGACTCCGCGAGCTGCGCTCGTTCCAGTCCGTGCTCGCCGTCCGCCTGTTCCCCCCCCCCCTTGCGAGCACCGCGCGCACCCCCGCGAGGCTCGTGATCACCTCCTCCCTCAGCGGCGCGAGGATGCCGTTCCCGAGGATCTGCACCTGCGGCCCGCCCGCGCCCGCGCCGAGCAGGTCGTGGATCGCCTCGTTGTATATCTCGAGGTAGCTGCAGCGCAGGAGGTACTCGCGGTCCGGCGTCGCGCGGATGTACGCGAAGACGTCGCGCATCGCGCGCGGGATGATGCCCGGCTCGTCGGGGTCGCCGCTGAGCGTGAACGTCTTGCCCGACGCGGTCTGCCCGTACGCGAAGATGAGCGCGTTGTAGCCCTCCATGGCGGCGCGCACGTGCCCGCGCGCGACGGCGGCGTAGATGGGCTTGTTGGGCGTGCCGGTGAGGATGTTGTCGAAGTTGTACGCCGCGGAGGCCTTCCCGGGGGTGGCGGAGCCGGGGGCGAGGTGGATGGTTTGGTGGTTTGGGGAGGTCCATGCGCAGGTTGAGTCTGTTGGTCGGATTCTGGGGCTGGTTCAGTACTAGCACGAAGATAGATGAGAGGAGGATGGGACGCACCATATAGATACAAGAACTTTGTCCTGGTCCCCGGCGTTGCTGCTGCCGCTTCCGCGGAGCAAGGCCTCGTCGATATTGTCGACAGAAACGTCGCCGTCGCCAGGCTCGACAGTGGCCGCGTCCACGAGGACCTCTTCAGGGTCTATCCGGCTCACGTCCATCTCGCTCCCCAGACCGGGCATGGGACTTCTGCGCCCAGGAGTCCCGGGTGTCCTTGGCCTAGATGCATCGAAGCTGCCTGTTGATCGAGAGGGGGATGCAGGGGGCGCAAGGCTGGTGCTGATGGGGCGCGGTTTCGGGGTGCTGAGCAGTCTGTGCGAGCGGGATTCGCTGCTCAGCGCGGCCCTGAACTTCTTGATCGGGTTGCCGCTGGTACCACCGACGTTTCCCGTGGTTGAGTCTACTGTGGCTGCTGATGAAGCCGATGCTATTGAGGAGGTGGATGAGATGGAGCCTGAAACAGAGGATAAGGGCCGCTTGGGCGTGAATGGTGTTTGACGGGGCTTGATGGGCGTCGATGTTGGCGCCATTGATATCAGAAAGTAGGTACGAGGAGGGCAAGTTGAAGTGATGTCAAACCGAAAGTCGAAACAAATTGCAACGCGCGGGGTAGGGCACACGTGATCGTTGAACAAAGGTGCCTCTTGCTCAACTTAACTCAGAGCTAAACCTCCCTCTTTTCCTATTTATCTTACCGCTAAGCTATCATCGCGATCTTAATATTTATAAAACCCCGACCCGCAGACCTCAATTTCCGTCATCTAAAACGAAACAGCCCATATCCCGGGAATAACGCATGCGGGGGACTCAACATGGTTTTTCCCAAGCCCTACTCAGGAATCTCCATCTTTTGAGGAACTATCCCACCCAAGCGGCCCAGCCATTCGGGAAGAATATCTCAAACGCTGAGACCCAGACCGGGGCTATTTTGGAGCGGGGCGTGCAGGACAGCAGGGTGGCGCTAATTATAAAGGAGACCGGGGCGGATCAGTGCATGCGGCGTTTCCCTGAGGCCCTTTGCTGTAAACAGTAAATGTCCTTTCTTCTCTCTTTCTCTTACTACTAAGATATCATCGCAGTCTTCATACTCACAAGACACTGAAATGTCCACTGGCGAGAAGAGATCTCGTACAATGAGCTCGGATGAAGCTATGCTTCAAAGCAAGATACCAAGGTTGTCTACACCAAGTCCCGAGTTCGCGCTAGTGCCAAACACAAGAATCGCACCAGATCCGTACACATATCTGGGAGCATAATGGCATATGTCACATATCTGTCTTAGCAGGTCCCCAGAAGTCATCAGGTTACCACAATGCGGCAAGTACCGCAGAGTGCTTACCACAACGCTTGCCGGACACATCACCATCAATGGCGATATCACAGTGCAGGCCAAAACTGATAAAGAACTCACCTTGAAGATAAAGCAAAGTCGCGCTATTGCTCCCAGTGACATGCTGAAACTGCCAGTCACGCATGATAGAGATACACCCGCATACAGAAATGAAAGGTCGGAGAAGGCGAAAGAGGAAGCAGAACCGCACACTTCATCGAAGTACAACCCAGCGAGAAAAATGGATATAGCATGCTGGAAGCCGGGAACGGAATTGGGTGCTGGGGTCATACGAAGGGTCCCAGTTCTCGGAGTGGAAGCAGCAGCGGGGCTCGGTACTCTGGCTCTATGGAGGCCGTACGTATTTCTCCATTGCGCAAGTCATCTTTTTTTCTCTAATTATTATGCTTTACAGCGGGAAGCGGGAAGACAGTTTTATCGTGCGTGTCGTTTTCTCTCCACAACTGCCGGAAAATATTAAATATTTGCCCTAGCTCGACTGTCATCGCCAATGTCATCGACTTCTGCGATTTGGCACCCTCGGCCCGAGGCTACGCATACTTCTTCTTCGATGCTAGAAACGACTCGGACCGGCCTGAGCTCGTGGTCCACAACAGGCTTACTCGATCGCTCATCACACAGCTGGCTGACAGATTCGGCGACGAAATTCCTGCCGCGTTGGCCAATATGTATCGTGCCTGCGATAATGGGCATCGCCAACCGTCTGACTCCTTACTTGAAGATACTCTCCTTCAACTTATAGAGGGCTTCGAGGATGTATATATCGTCATAGACTCGCTGGACGAGTGTGCCGAAAAGGCAAATCTTCTCAGGTGGATACAGTCCCTGACGTCTAAGGTCTCGGGAAAGCTTCACCTCATGCTCACGAGTCGTTCCGAGGCGGAAATCGAGCGGTGCCTCGCATCCATCTCCAGACTTCGAATAGTCTCGATCGGAGATCAATTGATGGCGGGTGATATTCGTGCTTATGTTAATGTGGAGGTCGCCAAGATGGACAGATGGAACAAGCCAGGCGAAAGGGATATGATTGAAGAAGCTCTCTTGGGCGGCTCCGATGGAATGTGAGCGGCATCTTAACTCATGTCATCCTGCCGTAACACTCAACGATCGTAGGTTTCGCTGGGTGGCGTTGCAAGTTCTCGACTTGAACAAATGCAAGACAAAAAAGGATCTGATGAAGCAGTTGGGCTCTTTACCCAAAGGCCTAGACGGAACATACGCACGGATCTTCGAACGAAGTGAAAACCCGGACATTCTCAAGACTTTGTTGCAATGGCTGGCGTTTTCGAGACGCGCCATGACAGTGAAAGAAATCGCAGAGGTCGCAGCGGTGGATTTCGACAGGGTCGAAGGTCCATCGTATGATCCCGACATGCGTTACAGAGAGCCAGGAGACGTGTTGACTACATGCTATGGGCTGGTTACCGAGTTCTACGGTGTGTCTGCATGTCAATCCATTCTCTATTACAACCTAACAGATGAGAAGGGACAATAAAGCTAGCGCATTTATCCGTCAAGGAGTATCTGCTTAAACACCTCAGATTAGAGGCACAGGCACAGGGCATCACCAGCGAGCAGCTCTCACACTCCGTGATCACTCAAACTTGCCTAGCACAGCTTCTTTGTTTCCACCGGTCGCACATTTATCATAACAGGGATGGTCAAGCCTGTGTTAATACACATGATTTCCCGCTGGCTAAATACGCTACAGTCTCTTGGGTCTCTCATTATCACTCTGCCAGTGCTGATTCTACTCATCATCCTCGTCTTCTGAAACTGCTGCTGAATTTATTCGCGCTGCCACGGACCTACGCGATGATATGCTGGGTGGTACTGTGCGATCCGGAAAATATTCACTGGCCTGATCGACTGACATTAGATACCATTGCATCCCCTCTTTACTATGCTTGCTTCGCCGGCTTGACACAAGTTGTGCAGCATTTACTCAACAACGGCACGGATATCAATGCAGTAGGGGGAGTGTGCAGGACACCTCTGCTAGTAGCAATCAAGGGTGGCCACCTCGAGCTCGCCAAGCTGCTGTTAGAGAAGGGTGCCAATATCAACGCCGAGGGAGGGGTTCATGGCACTGCGCTGCAGATAGCAATCGAGGGTGGCCACCTCGAGCTCGCCAAGCTGCTGCTAGAGAAGGGCGCCGATATCAACGCCGAGGGAGGGGTTTATGGCACTGCGCTGCAGATAGCAATCGAGGGTGGCCACCTCGAGCTCGCCAAGCTGCTGCTAGAGAAGGGCGCCGATATCAACGCCGAGGGAGGGTATGGCGTGGCGCTGCGCTGCAGATAGCAATCGGGGGTGGCCACCTCGAGCTCGCCAAGCTGCTGCTAGAGAAGGGCGCCGATGCCAACAT
>KV417547.1:240112-311706 GCA_001630335.1 Athelia psychrophila | reverse complement strand
CCTTGCTCGCGTCGGGCGCCTCGGTGTCACACAAGGCGTACCAGCACCTCAGCGCGCTCGCACCCAGCCGCCCGCGCTTACTCGCGCGCGGCAGCGGCGACGGGCTGGCGCGATGCTGCGGCTCGTACTTGCCGGCCAGCTGGGGCCCAGACCCACCATCATCCCTGTAACCACCGGGCGCCGACGTCCGCTCCCTGCCCGCCTCACACGTTCACTCGTGCGACTCAGACTAGCTAGAACGACCAAGCCTCGCACGCTGCAGCCTGTTCCTGGCCTGCGCCCTCCCGTTCATGTAGTTGTGCTCAGACGAGTGCGACCCGTCGCAGTAGCCCTGCGACCGTCTCTTGCGCCGTTTCCCGTTCTGCATGCAGAAGTATAAGTGTAAGTTAACCCATCTGATACGATTGTGCCCTACGCTATAAATGTCGCTGGTGCAGGGGAAGGCGTTGAGGTTCGAGTGCGCCGACGAGGTCGGGAGGGAGAGCCCGTTGCGCGCGTAGTCGCAGTAGCGGTGCGAGTTGGGGAGGGGGAGGCGCTAGTGGCTCAGCTGGAGGTGCGAGGAGAAGCGCGTCGCGTAGTTCGCGCAGCGCGAGTTCCGCCTCTTCTTTCTCCAGCAGCTGTGCCTGCGCGACGAGCTCGCCATGTCCTTCCTCTAGCTCCTGGAGTTCGTCGCGGAGCGCCTGGCGCTCTGCCGCTACCCGCGCCTCCCGCCGTTCCCGCGCCCGCGGTGTCCGCCCGACGCCGCCGCCGAGTCGCGCGCCCTCGTCCAGCTGCTCCCCGCGCGCTACGCGCTAGACTTGCCCGCGTAGGTCGTCGAGTGCTTCGAGTAGGAGTGCTCGCGGTGCCACCTCCTGTCGCGCCCGCGGCTCAGCGCGGGACACAGGGGCTGCTTTCGCGACGAGGGCGTCCTGCCGCTCCCGCGCGCCTTCCACCTGAAACTGGACCGCGGCATACTCGACGTCGTCCTCGACGACCGACGCGCCGCCCTCGACCTCCACGCCCGCTTGGTCTATGACTCAGACCTCCGACGCGACCTCCGCGCCGGCAGCTGCAGCGTGTCCCGGAACAGCGGACTACGGCTCCTGCGCCTGCGCCTGCCTCTGCTATTTCTGTCCCAGTAGCGTCTGGTCCGCGCCCGCTAAGTCGAAGACCTTCGCCGCGAGCGGCGCGGGTGCATGCGCGGCGGCCTCGACCTCCTCTTCGACCGGCGGAGCCTCCTAACCCGCTTCCTCGAGCGCGCCCTCGACCTCGCCCTCTTCGCACGCGCCCGCTTCGACCTCCTCCTCGCGGCGCGCGACCAGCCCAAGCACTCGTTCAAGCTGAGCGAGCCCGACCCGCCCGAGCCCCGACGCGACCGGGACGGCGGCGGCTGCGCGGACGGGCGCGGCAGCAGCATACGCGGCGCGCGCCTCTGCGAGCACCTCCTCTTGCTCTCGCCGCTGCTGCTACTCCCGCTCCACCGCCTGCTACGACCTGCTCCACCGCCTGTACGACCTGCTGAGCGGACACTTCTACCGGTAGCTCTACTCGTACTCGTACGTCCAGCCCGGCTCGGACTACCTCCTCCTCACCTCGCAGCACCTCCTACTGCCCCTACGCCTGCACTCGAAGCTCATGGTGCGCGGGCGCGGCGTGCCCTACAGCTTCAAGTCGTTCCCCGAGCCCTACCCCTCTTCAT
This sequence comes from Athelia psychrophila, assembly GCA_001630335.1. NCBI lineage: Eukaryota > Fungi > Basidiomycota > Agaricomycetes > Atheliales > Atheliaceae > Athelia > Athelia psychrophila. The sequence continues at coordinate 310,028 of KV417547.1, read as the reverse complement.
TCGACTCGTTCCCCCTCTTCCTCTTACACGGCTGCGCCAGTACTCGCGCGCGCGGACCTCGCCATACTGACTGCAGCAAAACATAAAAAACGAACACTGACGAGACTATACAACACGATGGCGAGACAAAAAGAAACAAAAAAATAAATCGGCCTATTACTTCCGTACCTATGGGGCTGCGCGCCGCTGGACATACAAAATGTAGCTCCATTTGTTCGTAGCCGCCTGGTGAGAAGGGACCCGTAACTGTGGCTCTTCCAGAAAAAGAAAACGAAAGGTGAAAGTGTCGTACTTTACGTAAAAGTTGTATGCGCTCCATGCATACACACATAACTCCGGACTCCAGACCCCTCAGAGTGGTAGCCCGTTTGTATCTATTTGTCAGTACTACGCAAACATACGTAGGATGTAGGTACAGGAACCCAGAGTTGTCACACCGGAACCGCATGCGCACCGGTGCCAAGATGAATTGGAAGTGGTATCGGGTGTATGTTAGGGCCTAGGTGGCTGACCCTTTGATTTGACTAGTTAACCGGGTCACTGAGCATGTCGTACGACGACAAGTGTGAGTCCAGAGAGTGCCGCCCGAGCATAGCTTTCGAAGCTTTCGCGATAGGGCGGATAAGCTTTGTACTAGCTACGTACTAGATAGTCAGAAGTCAACGGTAGTAGAGCTGCATGGGCAACCGGGATCGACTGGTTCGTAACCTGGTACGCTTTACGAAAGGTTAGATGAGCAGTTTTGGTCAGCCAGGACGGAACTCATATATGAATGTGGTCGCGTGTACCGACAAAACGGTGGAGGAGCTGGCCGTTTGAGTCTACGAACTAACGTCGCTGACGTACCCGAATTTCCGCGACGGTGCTCGGTCTCGGAAGCCATCCACGTTGTTCACACGCCGCACGGACAACTGGTTCACATGTACAATAGTTAGGAGAACCGAAGTCTGGGTGAGGCCAAGGGCTTATAAAACTACCTAAAACAGTCGCGGTCACTCGTAACTGCTTCTATGCGAGTTCCTGCACGCGATCGAGTCACCCAATCGTCGAATTTTACCGTCGGTTGCGCGCTTTGTTATAATAGCAGTGGGTAAAAGCGGAGTAATAAGCGGTACGTAAAGTGGAGTCGTAACACCGAGAGAGAATAGGGTCGGCGTAACCGGCGAAGGTAACCGGCAGCGCCAATATCGAGCGGCCCACAGTGGTGGCGTAGGTAGCCCTTCGAGGGGTTGCCGCGAACCCGTCTCTTGGACCGGCACGCCCGATTGCCGGTCGACGACCAGTGAGAAGACTGGCGCGGTCTCTATATGGTCTATCTAGGTAAACCTAGCGTACTCTGCTTTGAGCAGCTCTGCGAAGGGTAACCGTGACCGCCTAACGAGCCGTAGTGGCTCTAGGTCGTGCTGCAGAAGCGGCAGCAGCGGCCTTTATAGAGCGAGAGTCCATACCGCAGGGGTTTCGGTATAGGCGTAACGGTGACTGAGCAATTTTTTTACATCCGAGTAAGAGGCACACCTTTCAGCTACACTTGGTGTGGGGCCGTTCCAGGTGGTTTTAGCGGCTACAGGGGGGGCGTCAATAAAACTTGCCGCGATGGGGGAATTTGCTCTTGCCGAGGCGGTAGGAGCAGCGTCTGAGTCCGCGGCCGCATCAAATGGCGCAGCTGTGCCTTTGCCCCTTGATGTGGCAGCAGGAGCTGCTAGGGTGGTACTTCTAGCGGCGCTTGCGGTGGTGAGGTTCAGCCGCAGTTGCCCGAGGTATAGGCGCCGTTGATGGAGATGATGTGGAGCAGGTGGGTCCCGGAGAAGCGCGCGTAACGGTAGGTGGGCCTGCCCTGTCGGCGGCCGGGTCGCCTCCAGTAGCGCGTGTTGCGCCACAAGCTGCTGCTGAAGTGGAAGCTGGCGCGTCCCTTGCGCATACAGCGCTGGTTGCGGCTGTTGTGCCACGTCTCCTAGTGCGGGCGGCCTTTCCGGTGACAGCAGCGACCCCTTGTAGCTGAGGCGCGACAAGCGGCCGCCCTGCCGCCGCGTCAAACCCGCGTGACGACGCCTGCGCCGCCACGACATACAGTGCTGGCTACCTGCGAAGTGCTTGCGCCGACCTTGCTGCCAAAACCCGTGGCCCCCGCACCACCGGTAAGTGCCCGAGCTAATCAAAGGCACAACGCAACCGTATGCGCACGGCTCGGTCAGTACATAAAGCAAGAATGGTTACCAGCTACACACCTAGGATCGACGCATGCGTACCTACGAGTAATCGAGTATAAAGTTATGATAAAACATGGAAATTCTATAAACCTTAAACATTCGCTTTTACGAGACGATTGGGCTAGAACAGGTAAAGACGAAGTTTGAACCAAACGCAAGTTAGTTTTTTTCAAGATTTTTGATAAATAAGTTGTAGAAGATACATTTCGAGCTATACGACTACAGACAGGGCCAAGTTTATGGATAGGTCACTAGAAGGACAATAATACACGTTCACTAGGAAACGCTAAAGCTCCACCGGAAAGCGACGACGGACATCGCGGCATACCTTTCGTTCTCACTATACGAGTGTTTTCCAGGCAGTCCACCGCGCCTGGGGGTTTTGGCGATCGACACCGCGACGTGTTTATATAATAAATTAACAATAGTTAGAAGGTGGAGGGCATGTGGGATGTTATCGAAAATTTACGTGTTGGCAATAATGAGCTCGTCTAATAACGGGTACCAAGTCCAAGACTCCCCACTGTATTAGAGTGTTTTAAGACATAATAAACTGTTATGAGCGTACACTCCGCTTCCTGCATGGTACCAGTCGACGTCGGGCGGACCGCACTCACCGACTCCGATTTATGGCCTGATGTCATAGGCTTAACGCTTAGCGACAGCCAGAGGAGAAAGTTTATAACCGCCTGGTGAAAAGGGACCCGTAACTGTGGCTCGTCCAGAAAAAGAAAACGAAGGTGAAAGTGTCGCACTTTACGTAAGAGTTGTATACACTCCATACATACACACTTAACTCGAGACCCCTCAGAGTGGTAGCCCGTTTGTATCTATTTGTCGATACACATGCGTAGCACATAATCGTGGCCTTAGGAAGGCGCAAACACACGTAGGATGTAGGTACAAGAATACAGAGTTGTCACACCGGAACCGCACCGGTGCCAGGATGAATTGCAAGTATTATCGGGTGTATGTTAGGGAGGCGGCTGACCCTTTGACTTGCCTAGTTAACCGGGTCACTAAGATTTTCTCGAGCATGTCGTAAGACGAAAAGTATGAGTCCAGAGAGTGCCGCCCGAGAATAGCTTTCGCGAAAAAATGATAGGGCGAATGAGCTTTGTACTAGTCAGTCAGGAGTCAACGGTAGTAGGGCCGCATGGGCAACCGGGACCAACTGGTTCGTAACTTGGTACGCTTTACGAAAGGTTAGACGAGCATGGACGGAACTCATATATGAATGTGGTCCAGCGTATGCCGACAAAACGGGGGAGGAGTTGTCCGGTTGAGTCTACGATTAAAGTTACTGACGTACCCGAGTTTCCGCGACGGTGCTAGCATAAGCCATTCACGTTGTTCACGCCCACACGGACAACTGTTTCGCATCATAATGGTTAGCTGAACCGAAGTTCGGGTGAGACCAGGGCTAAGACTGGTTATAAGGGTTATAAAACTACCCAAAACAGTCGCGGTCACTCGGAACTGCTTTCGTGCGAGTTCCTGCCCACCATGTGGATTAAGGAGCCTGTGATCCTAGACTTACCACCCTTAAGGCACAGCCCGGGTGTACCTTCAGGCAAGCCACCCGGTCTTAATCGTTAGACCTGTGACTTGAACGCCGGGTCACCTTAAAGTGACCGGCGTGGATACCTGAGTCCAATCGACGAATTTTTCCGTCGGTTGCGCGCTGCGTTAAGCAGTGGGTGGAAGCTTGTAGTCAGCGGAGATGCGGTACGTAAAGTGGAGTCGTAACATGTACACCGAGAGAGAATGGGGTTGACGTAACCGGCGGAGGTAACCGGCAGCGCCAATGTCGAGCGGTCCACAGTGGTGGCGTAGCTAACCCTTCGAGGGGTTGCCGAGCACCCGGCTCTTGGACCGGCACGCCCGGTTGCCTGTCGACGACCAGTGAGAATAGTGGCGCGGTCTCTATGTGGTCTATCTAGGTAAACCTAGCGTACTCTGCTTTGAGCAGCTCTGCGAAGGGCAACGACCGCCTAACGAGCCGTAGTGGCTCTAGGTCGTGCTGCAGAAGCGACAGCAGCGGCCCTTGTGGAGTGAGAGTCCATAACGTAAGGGTATAAATATGGGCGTAACGGTGACTGAGCAATTTTTTTGCATCCGAGTAAGAGGCACACCTTTCAGCTACACTTGGTGTGGGGTCGTTTCAGGTGGTTTTAGCGGCTACAAGACGGGCGTCAATAAAACTTGCCGCGATGAAGTCCGTGCTCGCCGTCCGCCGGTTCCCCTCCCCCCTTGCGAGCACCGCGCGCACCCCCGCGAGGCTCGTGATCACCTCCTCCCTCAGCGGCGCGAGGATGCCGTTCCCGAGGATCTGCACCTGCGGCCCGCCCGCGCCCGCGCCGAGCAGGTCGTGGATCGCCTCGTTGTATATCTCGAGGTAGCTGCAGCGCAGGAGGTACTCGCGGTCCGGCGTCGCGCGGATGTACGCGAAGACGTCGCGCATCGCGCGCGGGATGATGCCCGGCTCGTCCGGGTCGCCGCTGAGCGTGAACGTCTTGCCCGACGCGGTCTGGCCGTACGCGAAGATGAGCGCGTTGTAGCCCTCCATGGCGGCGCGCACGTGCCCGCGCGCGACGGCGGCGTAGATGGGCTTGTTGGGCGTGCCGGTGAGGATGTTGTCGAAGTTGTACGCCGCGGAGGCCTTCCCGGGGGTGGCGGAGCCGGGGGCGAGGTGGATGGTTTGGTGATTTGGGGACGTCCATGCGCAGGTTGAGTCTGTCGGTCGGATTCTGGGACTGGTTCAGTACTAGTACGAGGACAGTAGATGAGAGGATGGGACGCACCGTATAGATACGAGAACTTTGTCCTGGTCCCCGGCGTTGCTGCTGCTGCTTCCGCGGAGCAAGGCCTCGTCGATGTTGTCGACAGAAACGTCGCCGTCGCCAGGCTCGACAGTGGCCGCGTCCACGAGGACCTCTTCAGGGTCTATCCGGCTTACATCCATCTCACTCCCCAGACCGGGCATAGGACTTCTGCGCCCAGGAGTCCCGGGAGTCCTCGGCCTAGATGCATCGAAGCTGCCTGTTGATCGAGAGGGGGATGCAGGGGGCGCAAGGCTGGTGCTGATAGGGCGCGGTTTCGGGGTGCTGAGCAGTCTGTGCGAGCGGGATTCGCTGCTCAGCGCGGCCCTGAACTTCTTGATCGGATTGCCGCTGGTACCACCGACGTTTCCCGTGGTTGAGTCTACTGTGGCTGCTGATGAAGCCGATGCTATTGAGGAGGTGGATGAGATGGAGCCTGAGACAGAGGATAAGGGCCGCTTGGGCGTGAATGGTGTCTGACGGGGCTTGATAGGCGTCGATGTTGGAGCCATTGATATCAGAAAGTAGGTACGAGGAGGGCAAGTTAAAGTATGTCAAACCGAAAGTCGAAACAAATTGCAACGCGCGGGGTAGGGCCCACGTGATCGTTGAACAAGGACCTTTGAAAGTTTCGCTTGGCTTGAGCTGTACATTTCTCTCTTCTCCAATTTCTTTTACCGCAAAGCCATCATCGCGATCTTAATATCTATAAAACCCCGACCCGCAGATCTCAATTTCCGTCATCTAAAACGAAACAGCCCATATCCCGGGAATAACGCATGCGGGGGGGGACTCAACATGGTTTTTCCCAAGCCCTACTCAGGAATCTTCATATTTTGAGCCGCAATCCAGCCAAACGACCTAACCATTGCGGAGGATAGCTCAGACGCTGAAACTCAGACCGGGCGGGCAGGGCTTTTGGAGCGGGCGTGCAAGACAGGGTGGCGCTAAGGGACCGAGACCAGGGCGGATTTCCCTGACTTGCTGTAAAATCCCTTCCTTCTCTCTTACTACGCTATCATCGCAATCTTCATATTCACAATACACTGAAATGTCCACTGGCGAGAAGAGACCGCGTACAATGAGCTCGGAGGAGGCGATGCCTCAGAGCAAGATGCCAAGGCTGGAGAGTGGCGATGGCAGACAAAATGGGAATCGTGCCGAGGTACGCGATCATCAAATGCATGTGTCCCATTCTGTCTCAGGAGATCCCGAAAGCTATCATTTAGCACGAGCGGCACATCGGGAAATGCAACTGTCCTGAACTTGAATGGAAATTTGACGGTGCACCAAACGGCGTCGACAGATGAAACAGATCGTCATTTGTTGCAGGACACGAGCAAAAGAGTAAAAGGAATCGAGACAGCCCTGGATAGTGAGCGTTTTGCTCCTGTTTGCGCGCTGGACTCGGAATTGATGCCTCCGGTTTTCAGAAAAGGAAGTTCGGAAATGGATCTATTCAGCAGACTCCGATACTTCATCAAATTACAACGCAGCACAGAAGGTGCGTCTATCGGGAACGGGGTCTTGGTTCCTCGAAGGGTCCCAGTTCTCGGAGTGGAAGGCACAGCGAGGCTCGGTACTCTGGCTCTATGGCGGCCGTACGTGTCATGCAACGGCGCAAGTGATTCTTCTTTCTAATTATTATGTTTTACAGCGGGAAGCGGAAAGACAGTTTTGTCGTGGGTTTCGTTTTCTCTCCACAACTGCCGGAAAACATTAAATATTTGCCCTAGCTCGACTGTCATCACCAATGTCATCAACTTCTGCAATCTGAAACCTTTGGCCCGGGGCTACGCATATTTCTTCTTCGATGCTAGAAACGACTCAGACCAGCCTGAGCTCGTGGTCCACAACAGGCTCACACAATCACTCATCACACAGCTGGCTGACAGATGCGGCGACGACATTCCTGCCGCGTTGGCCAATATGTATCGCGCCTGCGACAATGGGCATCGCCAACCATCTGACTCCTTACTTGGAGATACTCTCCTTCAACTTATAGAGGACTTCGAGGATGTATACATTGTCATTGACTCGCTGGACGAGTGCGCCGAACAGTCAAACCTTCTCAAGTGGATACTGTCTATAACGTCTAAGGCCTCGGGAAAGCTTCACCTCATGCTCACGAGTCGTTCCGTGCCGGCAATCGAGCGGGGCCTTGCATCCATCTCCAGCCTTCGAAAAGTCTCGATCGGAGATCAATTGACGGCGGGCGACATACGTGCTTTTGTTAATACGGAGGTCGCCACGATGGACAGATGGAATGAGCCAGGCGAAAGGGATATGATTGAAAAAGCTCTCTTGGGCGGTTCCGATGGAATGTGAGCAGCATCTCAACCCTACATGTTCATCCTCCCGTGACACAAATGATTATAGGTTTCGCTGGGTGGCGTTGCAAGTGGACGATTTGAACAAATGCGAGAGCAAAAAGGATCTGATGAAGCAGTTGGAATCTTTACCCAAAGGCCTAGACGGGGCATACGAGCGGATCTTCAAACGAAGCAAAAAGCCGGACGTTCTCAGGACTTTCTTGCAATGGCTGGCGTTTTCGAGACACGCCATGACAGTAAAAGAAATCGCAGAGGTCGCAGCGGTGGATTTCGATAGGGCCGAAGGTCCATTGTATGATCCCGACATGCGTTACAGAGATCCCGGAGACGTGTTGACTATCTGCTATGGGCTGGTTACCGAGTTTGACGGTGCGTCTGCGTGCCGATCCATTCTCTATTACACCCTAACACCTGAGAAGAGAAAATCAAGCTAGCGCATCTCTCCGTCAAGGAGTATCTCATTAAACACATCAGATTAGAGGCGGAGGCACAGGGCATCACCAGCGAGCAGCTCTCACACTCCGTGATCACTCAAACTTGCCTGGCACAACTTCTTTATTTCGACCGGCCGCGCATTCATCGCAGCAGGGAGCGCCAAGGCTCTATTACTTTAGATGATATCAAATCCTCATTCCCGCTAGCTGAATACGCGGCAGCCTCTTGGGTCTCTCATTATCACTCTGCCGGCGCTGATTCTACTCATCATCCTCATCTTCTGAAACTGCTACTGAATTTATTCGCACTGCCCCAGACCTACGCGATGATCTGTTGGGTTCTACTGCACGATCCGGAGTTTGCCTCCAAACCGAAGTTTTCTTACATGTCCTGGAATCAGCGACTAGATACCTTTGCATCCCCTCTTTATTATGCTTGCTGCGCCGGCTTGACACAAGTTGTGCAGCATTTATTTAACAGCGGCGCGGATATCAATCGAGTAGGCGGAGCGAGCCGCACACCGCTGCCAGTAGCAATCAAAAACGGCCGCTGGGAGATCTCACTGCTGCTGGATAAGGGTGCCCATGTCAACACCGATCCAGGGGTCTATGTCACGGCGCCACAGACAGCATCCGATGGAGGCCACCTCGAGCTCGCCAAACTGCTGCTTGAGAAGGGCGCCCATTTCAACGTCGAGGGACGCTTGTATGGTACGACGCTGCAGGCAGCATCCAGAGGAGGCTACCTCGAGCTCGCCAAACTGCTGCTTGAGAAGGGCGCCCATGTCAATGTGCAGGGAGGGACATATCCCACAGCGCTGCAGCTGGCATCCGAGGGAGGCCACCTCGAGCTCGCTAAGCTGCTGCTAGAGAAAGGGGCCGACACCAATGTCAAGGGAGCGTCGCACGATTTCACACCGCTGCAGACAGCATCCTGGAGAGGCTATCTTGAGCTCGCCACACTGCTGCTTGAGAAAGGCGCTGATCCCAGTGAGGAGGGAGAGGAAAATGGCACACCGCTGCAGCTAGCATCCGAAGGAGGCTACCTTGAGCTCGCCACACTTCTGCTTGAGAAGGGCGCAAATCCCAATGTCAAGGGAGAAGATTATGGCACACCGCTGCAGATAGCATGCGCGGGAGGCTACCTTGAGCTTGCCACACTGCTGCTTGAGAAGGGCGCCGATGTCAACGTCGAGGGAAGGGGATATGGCACACCGCTGCAGATAGCATCCAGGAGAGGTTACCTTGAGCTCGCCACACTGCTGCTTGAGAACGGCGCTGATCTCAGTGCCGAGGGAGAGGAATATAGCACACCGCTGCAGATGGCATCCGAAGGAGGCCACCTTGAGCTCGCAACACTGCTGCTTGAGAAGGGCGCCCAAGTCAATGAGGGGGAGGGATATATCACACCGCTACAGCTAGCATCCAGGGGAGGGTACCTTGAGCTCGCTAAGCTGCTGCTGGAGAAAGGGGCCGACATCAATCTCGAGGCATATGATTTTGACACGGCACTGCAGATAGCATCTCGGGCAGGTCACCTCGAGCTCGCCATACTGTTACTTGAGAAGGGCGCCCATGTCAACACGAAAGGAGGGGTTTGGGGCACGGCACTGGAGGGAGCATCTGGGAGGGGTCATCTCGAGCTCGCTAAGCTGCTGCTGGAGAAAGGGGCTGACATAAATATCGAGGGAGGGGAATATAGCACAGCACTACAGGACGCATCCAGTGGAGGCCACCTCGAGCTCGCCAAACTGCTGCTTGAGAAAGGCGCCCATGTCAACGATGAGGTACACCCGTATGGCACGGCGCTGGAGGGAGCATCCGGGGGAGGTCATTTCGAGCTCGCCAAGCTGCTGCTGGAGAAAGGGGCCGACATCAATCTCGAGGGAGGGGAATACAGCACAGCACTGCAGAGTGCATCCGGTGGAGGCCACCTCGAGCTCGCCATACTGCTGCTGGAGAAAGGAGCCGATATCAATGCCGAGGGATGGAAACATGGCACGGCGCTGCAGCTAGCATCCGAGGGAGGCCACCTCGAGCTCGCCAAACTGCTGATTGAGAAGGGCGCCCATGTCAACGTTGAGGGACGCTCGTATGGCACGGCGCTGGAAGGAGCATCCAGAGGAAAACTGCTGCTTGAGAAGGGCACCCATGACAATGTGCAGGGATGGAAATATCCCACAGCGCTGCAGCTAGCATCCCAGGGAGGCCACCTCGAACTCGCTAAGCTGCTGCTTAAGAAAGGCGCATATATCAACGTCAAGGAAGTGTATTATGGCACGGCGTTGCAGGGAGCATCCACGAAAGGCCATCTCGAACTCGCCAGGATGCTGCTTGATAACGGGGCCGATGCTAATGTCAAGGGAGGGTATGATGGCTCGGCGCTGCAGATAGCATTCTACAGAGGCCACCGCGAGCTCGTGACACTGCTGCGGGAGCGAGGGGCTGTATAACGCCGACGCCGACGTGTTGCACAAAGGATCACTTGGACACAAATAAGAGGAGGCTCGGTAGACAGGTATTTGAACCGGGACAGATATCAGCATAGTGAGCTTTACATAGAAGATGTTGTCGAAATAGATCCTTGGAGTTCTTTTCGATTGAACGCAAACTTGGAGCAGCAGATATGCAGAGGCACCGGTGCTGTAGAAGGCGCAGAGCCAAAAATTATAGGTTTGTTGTTCCGCAGGAATAACGCTATCTTCGTGCAGATTTTATGATAGATAGTTCCGACGAATATGTCGTCTTAGGAGGTAGCTAGGAGGTAGCATGTGGTCGTCGGGATATATCGACTGGACACTGTCACCGATCACCGATCACAATGTCAGTCCCTGCGTCCGGAAATGTCGACCATTCAAACGCGTACGATGATGCTCGAGGATGTCTAGGTCTGCTTTGCTCTCTACCTACGTAAAGACATGCACTGTGCACGTGAAAACATACCTATCCTCAGTCATTCAAGAAACTACGCCACCGTATTCCCTTTGTTCCGGACCATCCACCGGCCTCGCTTTCCTCAGTTCATCTGATCCCAGCAGTAGCCCCACCCCTACCAGAGTCCCTTCGCCGCCAGCACAATCGAACGCAGCATCGCAAGATACCACGCCCACATCCTCTCATACGCCGTGCGATGATGCCCCTACGTCCACGTCATCGTCTACATGAGCCAGGTAGACCCTGAAGAGCTCCTTGTGGACATATACGTGGTCGAGCCTGGCGACTGAGACTTGTCTATCGATATCATCGATGACGTCCTGCCCTGTTCCGGTATATCGGCAGCAGCATCAACGCCAGGAACCAGGACGAAGTTCTTGTACCTACACCGTGCGTCCTATCTCATCATCTACTCTCGTGGTAGTACTGAACTGAACCCCAGAATCCGACCAACAGACTCAACCTGCGATGTCCTGCGCGTGCAACTCTCCAAGCCATCAAACCATCCACAGCGCCCCTGGCTGATCTACCCCGGAAGCACCTCGCGCCCTGCAAATTCGACGACACGCTCACAGGTGCAAATGAATAATCCGGCGGAGTGTGCAAGTCAGCACGCTGGGTGATCGCTCCTACTGCTCGGAACTTGTGACGTCGGACGTGGATGCCAGTTTCGAATATCGCGGGCCAGCGTGCTCTCCGACCCCCTCCTGCTCCCGCGCCTACTCCTCGGACCGCTTCCGCCCCCGCAGCAACTCCAGCCCCCACGCTTACATTTGCTTCCCGTCTTAATCTGCACCCCGAAGGTATTAGAGCGCTGTCGGTACACCGAAAGCGACCCTATTCCAGAACCACCACAATGCGCGCTTGACATTAGAAACTGCAGATTTGGGGCGCACGGGCCTCTGCGTCATCTGGCAAGACGAAGATGCGAACATTGCTATCGTTGATTGTGGGTGATTCTTTCCTTCCAGTGCATGAGACACATGCTGATTTTCGAGATTGCAGTCGCCTTGCAATGCGTCGCGGCTGCTCGGACCTATCATGCCCTCCTCAATGTCCTCTATGCTCGCATTGTCACAGAAGTGCGCTCATTACGCATTTACCAGACCTGATTTCCCTTTGCAATGTCATTCGATTCCTTATCGTCTTCTCTGATATTTCCTTTCATTGAGTTCGTCATGCTCAGCTGGCAGTGGATGCGTGAATGGACAATTTGGAATATAATCGCGCCTTGGACTTTTCCTCACCTCGTATGGTCTCTATTATTTTGCTGGCGAACCTGCAGTATAGCCCAGAACATCGATGGACGTCAGGTGGAAGAGTGTTCAAAGTGAACCCGGAGGAGCATCATTGGACGTCTTGTGTGACGATGCGACGCGGTAACCGCAGACTGGAGGAACGCCTCCGATTCTCTACCGCACATCAGTACATCGATACAAGCTTTATATGACATGAATGCGATTATAATATATATCAAATTAAGGCCTCATCTGCAGCCTTCAAAGTAAATGACCCCGTTGAAACAAGCCGTCCTGGCCCTCTATATTGATAATCTACACTGATGCGCACAAGATTCGCAGTCAGCGCGCTCCTCGTCTCCCCCCAGCCCAGCTTACTGCTCCCCATCCCGACCCTCTTGCTGAACTTCGACAGTCCACGCGGCGTGGGCGCGTGGTGCTCAAAGTTCATATCCGCCTCCCCATCCTCCTCCACGACGCTCCACTCGTCCTTTAACAAGCTGGGCCCGACCTGCATTCTCGTGTTCATCTCGATGGCCATCTTCGCAGACGAGTTGTCCAGCATGTCCACCACCTCGCCAGCGTCTGCGGGCGGGGCGCAAGCTACGATGGCGCAGGCAGCCGTGTCAGCGACGGCGGCGGGAACGCACGCCCGAGCCCACTTCCCCTCCAGCTCCGCCCGTCCCTCGCCTGCAACCGCGGATCCCCTATATCCCTGGCGCCGCCCGGGGTCGACCGGCCGTTCATGCTTGGCGTCGTTGAGCGCCCATTCATACTCGGGGTGGTCGCGCGCTCATACGCGCCTGCCAACCCGCGCTCACGCGACTCCACGACCATGCGGAACACACCGCGACTCCGCGAGCTGCGCTTATTCCAATTCGTGTTCGTCTTTCGCCTGTTGCTCTCCCCTCGTGTAAGCATCGCGCGCAGTCACGCTAGGCTCGTGGGCACCTCGTTCATCAGCGGCGCGAGAATGCCGTTTCCAAGGATGTGACCTGCGGCCCACCCGTGTCCGCGCCGAGCAGGTCGTAGATCGCCTCGTTGTATCTCGAGGTAGCGCAGCGCAGGAGGTACTCGCGGTCCGACGTCGTGCGGATGTACGCGGAGACGTCGCGCATCGCGCGCGGGATGATGCCCGGCTCGTCGGGGTCGTCTTGCCCTAGGCGGTCTGCCCGTACGCGAAGATGCGCGCGTTGTAGCCCTCCATGGCGGCGCGCACGACGGCGGCGTAGACGGGCTTGTTGGGCGTGCCTGCGAGGATATTGTCGAAGTTGTACGGCTCGGCCCCCGAGCCGGAAGTGGCGGAGCCAGTGGCGAGGTGGATGGTTTAGGGAGGTCCATGCGCAGGTCGAGTCTGTTGGTCGGATTCTAGGGGTGGGTTCAGTACTAGTGCGAGGGGGGCAGATGAGAGGATGGGACGCACCGTATAGATACGAGAACTTTGTCCTGGTCGCCAGCGTTGCTGTTACTGCTTTTGTGGAGCAAGGCCTCGTCGATGTTGTCGACAGATACGTCGCCGTCGACAGGCTCGACAGTAGCCGCGTCCACGAGGACATGTTCAGGGTCTATCTAACTCACGTCCATCTCGCTCCCCAGACCGGGCATGGGACTTCTGCGCCCAGGTGTCCTGGGGGTCTTTGGCCTAGAGGCATCCAAGCTGCTTGTTGATCGAGAGGGGGGATGCAGGGGGCGCAAAGCTGGTGCTGATAGGGCGCGGTTTGGGGCTGCTGAGCAGCTTCTCAGCGCGGCTTTGAGCTTCTTGATCGGGTTGCCACTGGTACCACCAACGTTTCCCGTGGTTGATTTTGCTGGGGCTGCTGATGAAGATGATGCTATCAAGGAGGTGGATGAGATGGAGCATGAAATAGAGGATAAGGGCCGCTTGGCGTGAATGGTGTTGGACGGGGCTTGATGGGCATTGATGTTGGCGCCATGGTACGTACAAGGAGGATAAGATGCTCAACCAAAATGCGAAGCAAATTGAAACGCGCGGGGTAAGGCCCACGTGATCGTTGTGAGTCACCGGAGTCTTTGGCGTCTCGGTCTAGGCCTCTGTTTTTAACTTTTCAGCTGTTTTCCTGTTCACTTTGCTAATTCACTTTCACAGTGACGAGCGAGCATCCAGCAGCCAATCACTACCCACTTGCATCACGTTCCATTTGCGTTGCTCGCAAGAACTTGAAATGATAACGCATTTCTTCATAAGTTTCGATGCCGCTCGAGATTTGGATACGCGGCAGCTCAGGATTATTTAAGTTCACGCACTGGCAGCACCTCAGGGGCTGCAAACGAGAAGCCAACCGAGAAGCAGCCTGCAGGTAAGCATGCAATTTGATTTTGGGTTTGCGGTCCTGTGGACGTCTGGCGCTGATGCATGTGCTGTTGATTTCCTCTAGCAGGCGACTCCGATATGCTGGCTTAAGTTCAAATGGCATTGAAGATCTATGGCTTCCCTTGAGCGTGCAAACTACTCTCTTGCTGGCTTGTATGGCGCATTACGTCTGTCTGCCAAATCTGATCATGGGCACTGCATCTGGTGAAGATGTTGTCCGCGACACGGATCGATTAGTTCCGGGTCTGTGTGAAGGGAAAACCAGCTGTGAAACCCTACGCGCTCGCGATTTCCATTACAGCAATGTCCATATCGTTAGGTACACTTTTGATTTCGGGACTTGTGAAATTCTTGTTTATTCAACGCCGGAACAAACAAGTGGCGCCTCCCGATTAGGCAGGTACCTCCGTGCAGGCTTTCGAACAACCTCCCCAGTTTGCATTAGGGAGTATCACAGTGAGCGGTTTAAAGGCGGTTTGATGGACGTTTCGCCGTCCGATTCATTCAGGAAAAGGTCACGTGAAACGGTCCAAAACCGCTTCGCACTGTGATACCCCCCATTTGCTGCTGCTTCACTTACTGGTTTGATCCTATGTGTCGCTTGCACGGCGCGCACAAGCCGCTCGGCACATCTATATTTTTATTAGTATATTCACCAAGTATATATCTATTTTATAGCCACTGACTTCAATCACCACATAATTTGGCAATGAAAATATTTAGATAAATCACCATAGATGCTATGAAGAGGTTTTGTACCGCAAGTCAAGTCATGCATGGACGCTGGGGGCCGTGCTTTTAGCAGTGTATTCGAGGTACGTACTTGATAATAAGTATAATTGAAAGTCCGCCGTACATGTACATACTACATGCGAGGCGCAAATCGAAACGAGTGTCGAAACGCCTGAATTTTCCAAAGCGGCTCCGGAGCCGCTTTGGAAAATTCGTCGAAACGCCTGTTTAAACCGATTTTTGAAACGTCCATCAAACCGCCTTTAAACCGCTCACTGTGATACTCCCTATTGCCAGGTTGACGATACGGCTGACAGTCTTGCGATCGACACCGAGCCGCCTCGCGATTTCGGCATGTTTGTGCTTTATAGCGAGCTAAACCATCTTCTTTTTGAGCTCAGGAGCGATGTGTCGACGATTAGCGGTCATGAGGCGTGTGAGTCAAGCTGGTGTCACCTGGCTTTGGCTGAAGGCACCGCATCGGGAGCAAACGGTGATGGATTACTCCATATGGTAACGCCACTTGTTTGCGGCGTTGAATAAACAAGAATTTCACAAGTCCCGAAATCAAAAGTGTACCTAACGATATGGACATTGCTGTAATGTCCGATATTGCCGTGACAGCACGCCGCGAGGCAACACGTCTCCATGAGGGGCCTCTGGCTGTAAACTTCGATCTTTTTCTGTTTCTATTTCTCTTACCACTGAGCTATCATCGCGATCTTCAGATTCATAAAAGACCGAAATGTCCACCGGCGAGAAGAGACCTCGCACAATGAGCTCGGATGAGGCCATGCTTCAGAGCAAGATACCAAGGCTGGAGAGTGGCGATGGAAGGCAAACCGGGAATCATGTCGAGGTACGTGATTGTCAAATGCATGTGTCGCATTTTGCCTTAGGAGGTCCCGAAAGCCATCATTTAGCACGAGCGGCACATCGGGAAATGCAACTGTCCTGAACTTGAACGGCAATTTGACGGTGCATCAAACGGCGTCGACGGCTGAAATAGATCGTCATGTGTTGCAAGACACGAGCAAAAGAGTCAAAGGAATCGAGAAAGTCCTCGATAGTGAGCCTTTCGCTACTATTTGCGAGCTGGACTCGGCATTGATGCCTCCGGGTTTCAGAGAGGAATGTCCTGAAATGGATATTCACGGTAGACTCGGACACTTCATTGAGTTATAATGCAGCACAGAAGGTGCATCTTTCGGGCACGGGGTCTTGGTTTCTTGAAGGATCACAGTTCTCGAAGTGGAAGGAGCAGCGGGGCTCGGTGCTCTGGCTCTATGGCGGTCGTACGTATCCTGGCATTGTGCAAGTAATCTTTCATTTCTCATCATTATCTTTTACAGCGGGATGTGGGAAGACAGTATTATCGTGCGGGTATTCCTCTCCAAACCTGCGGAGATACTGAATGTCATTTGCTCTAGCTATTCTGCCATCACAGACGTCATCAATGTCTGCCAGTTGAGACCTTTAGTCCGAGGCTACGCGTACTTTTTCTTCGATGCGAGAAATGACAAGCTACAGGACTTCGCCCACGAAAAGTTCATTCGTTCGCTCATCACACAGCTTTCTGACAGATGCGGGGACGACATACCTGCCGCATTGGTCTCGATGTACCACGCCTGCGACGATGGGCACCGCCAACCGTCTCTCATCGCACTTGAGAAAACTCTCCTCGAAATTTTAAAGTGCTTCGAGGATGTATACATTGTCATTGACTCGTTGGACGAGTGCGCCGCAAAGTCCGATCTTCTCAATTGGATGAAGTCTGTGACGTCGAAGGCCTCAGGCAACCTTCACCTGATGGCCACGAGCCGTCCCGAGCAGAGAATCACGCAGGGACTCGCGTCTCTCTCGGGCTCTAGGCTTCAAAAAATCTCGCTCACAGATTCGTCTACGGGGAGCGATATCAGCGCCTTCTTTGATACAGAACTAGGCAAGATGGCCAAGTGGAAGATTCTCGAAAGGCCGAGAATCAAAACTGCTATTCTGCCCCGTTCCGGTGGAATGTGAGCAGAAACCCATTCACTCATATTCATTCTCTTGTAACATCAAATTATCAAAGGTTTCGATGGGTGGCGTTGCAACTACAAGATGTCAGTAAATGCTCCAGCAAAAAGGATCTGTACAAGCAGTTGGAATCTTTACCCAAAGATCTAGATGAGACATATGCGCGCATTTTCGAACGAAGCGAACACCCGGACGTCCTACAGAAATTGTTGCAATGGCTAGCATTCTCGCAACGCGAGATGACAGTGCAAGAACTCGCGGAGGTTGCAGCCGTGGACCTGAGCAGGGCCGAAGGCCCTGTATATGATCCCGACATGCGCTACGGGGAGCCTGAAGAAGTATTGAACTTCTGCTATGGGTTCGTTACTGAAGTCGAGGGTGCGAAGCCATGCCAGTTGATTGTCTATTACCCGCTAATGAATGGGCAGGAATTATAAAGCTAGCACATTTCTCCGTCAAGGAGTACCTCATTAAACACATCCAGCCCGCGCCAGGCAGAACCAGTGCCCAGCTTTCACACTCTGTAATCGCCCAAACCTGCCTGACACATCTCCTATATTTCGACCAGCCGAGCATCATTTCTTGGTCCGAGGACATCTGGAACTCTCAGCTTCGCATCAACTCCTCGTTTCCGCTAAGCGGATATGCAGCAGCCTATTGGGTGTCTCATTTTCATTCTACCAGCGCAGGTGCTATACATGACTCCCGTCTTCTGAACCTACTGCTGAAATTATTCGCACTGCCCCGGACCAACGCGATGATGTGCTGGGTTGCACTGCACGATCCGGAAAATGATTACTCGTATACTCCAGCGACGTTAGATACCATCGCATCCCCTCTTTACTATGCTTGCTTCGCCGGCTTGACACAAGTTGTGCAGCATTTACTTAACAACGGCATGGATATCAATGCATTAGGGGGAATGTGCAGCACACCTCTGCTAGTAGCAATCAAAAAAGGCCACTGCGAGCTCGCCAAGCTGCTGTTAGAGAAGGGCGCCAATATCAACGCCAAGGGAGGGTTTTATGGCACTGCGCTGCAGCTAGCAATCAAGGGTGGCCACCTCGAGCTCGCCAAGCTGCTGCTAGAGAAGGGCGCCGATATCAACGCCGAGGGAGGGGATGATGGCACTGCGCTGCAGATAGCAATCCAGGATGGCCACCTCGAGCTCGCCAAGCTGCTGCTAGAGAAGGGTGCCGATATCAACGCCGAGGCAGGGGCCCATGGCACTGCGCTGCAGAGAGCAATCGACGGTGGCCACCTCGAGCTCGCCAATCTGCTACTAGAGAAGGGCGCTGATATCAACGCCGAGGCAGGGGAATATGGAAATGGAACTGCACTGCAGATAGCAATCAAGGGTGGCCACCTCGAGCTCGCCAAGCTGCTGCTAGAGAAGGGCGCCGATATCAACGCCGAGGGAGGGGGTTATGGCACTGCGCTGCAGATAGCAATCGAGGGGTGGCCACCTCGAGCTCGCCAAGCTGCTGCTAGAGAAGGGCGCCGATGCCAACGTCGAGGATTGGGAAAGGTCAGACGGCACTGCAGCTAGCATATGACGGAGGACATCTCGAGCTCGCCAAGCTGCTACTAGAGAAGGGCGCCCATGTCAACGCCAAAGGACGGGATGATGGACGACGATACTGCAGGCAGCATCGGCGAACGGTAATCTCAAGTTCGCCAAGCTGCTGATAGAGATGGGCGCCGATATTGACGTCAATGGAGGGAAATATGGCACCGCGCTGCAGGCAGCAATCGAATGTGACCACCTCGAGCTCGCCACCCTGCTGCTAGAGAAAGGCGCCGATATAAACACGGCGCTGCAGAAATCATCCGCGGGAGGTCGCCTCGAAATCACCAAGCTGCTGCTGGAGAAGGGAGCCAGGTTCAACGCCGATGCAGGCTATTATGACACGGCGCTGTATGCAGCATCGGTGGGAGGCCACCTCGAGGTCGCCAAGCTGCTGCTGGAGAAAGGTGCCCAAGTCAACGTCAAGGGAGGAGTTTATGGCACGGCGCTACAGGCAGCACTCACATATGGTCACTTTGATATCGCGATACTGCTGTGGCAGCGAGGGGATGATAGTTCCTTAGAGTTCTTTTGATTGAACGCAAACATGGAGCAGCAGATATGGACAAGATATGGAGGGCCGCCGGTGTTGCAGAGCGGGGTTTGGCGTTGGACATGAATAGCACTATTTATGTGATACTGATGTTATAAGCTAGATAGTTCACCGCGGGAGGTCACCTCGAGCTTGCCGAGCTGGTGCTAGAGAAGGGTGCCCATGTCAACGTCACGGGAGGGAGATACGGCACGACACTGCAACTAGCATTGGGCAGGCCACCCCGAGCTCGTGACACTGCTGCGGGAGCGAGGGGCTGTATAACACCGACATTTGAACCGGGTACACAATAGATTTCGACAAAGTATTTCCTTAAGCTTAGCGCTCCTTTCGATTGAACGCAAAGCTGGGGGCAGATATGGATGGACGCTGGCGCTGGAGAACGCTGGAGAGCCCGAAGGGTTTGATGTTGCGCAGAGATAACACAAATTTTGTGATATATAGTTCCGGAGAATATGACGTCTTAGGAGGTACAGAGGTCTAGAGGCATGTTTCAAGAGGGAGCTCGAGCAGCGTGAAATGTACACAAAATGAATATCATGGCCGTTTGATCAAGGGCGCCGACAAGACGGACTTGCATAACTTATTGACACCGTCATCACGCCAACGATGCCAATTGCGCTCTCATTGTCTCGCGACATTATGTGTTTGATGTTGCGCAGAGATAACACCATTTTGTGCAAATTTTATGATAGAGAGTTCCGGAGAATATGTCGTCTTAGGAGGTACGGAGGTCTAGAGGTATGTTTCAAGACGGAGCTCGAGCAGCGTGAAATGTGCACAAAATGAATATCATGCCGTTTGATCAAGGCAAGACGGACTTGCATAACTTATTGACACCGTCATCAAGTCACATCGATAATTGCGCTCTCAAGTTTCAACCTCACTCGGCCACAAGAGGATTCCCTCGTCAGCGTGTGGCCTAAGCTTCGGTTCCTGCAGTGGTCGCTGGTGTATATCGACTGGTCGCTGGTGTATGTCTACAATTGTCGTCCATTCAAACGACGTTACTCAAGCCACGTGAAGCCACGCGCCGTGAAGACATCTTTGGTCTTTCAGGAAACATTCCCTTGCCCAATTCCTCCGATGCCAGCAGTGGCCCTACCCCTGCCGGAGATCTGTCGCCTCCAG
The DNA here is from genome assembly GCA_001630335.1 of Athelia psychrophila. NCBI lineage: Eukaryota > Fungi > Basidiomycota > Agaricomycetes > Atheliales > Atheliaceae > Athelia > Athelia psychrophila. Next base: position 289,729 of record KV417547.1, on the reverse strand, counting down.
CACAATCGAACGCAGCGTCACGACACGTCACGTCTATATCTTCTCATACGCCGTGCGATGACGCTCCTACGTCCACGTCGTCTACAGGAGCCAGGTAGACCCTGAACAGCTCCTTGTGGACATACCTGTGGTCCATCCTGGCGATTGAGATCTGTCTGTCGACACCCTGCCCTGCCCCGGTACATCAGCAGCAGCAGCGCCAGGAACCCTATACAGTGCGTCATATCTCATCATCTACTCGTACTCGTACTGAACTCAACCCCAGAATCCGACCAACAGACTCATCCTGCGATGTCCTGCTCGCGGAACTCTCCAAGCCATCAAACCATCCACATCGCCCCCCGGCTGATCCACCCCGGCAACCCTCCCTCGCCCTGCAACTTCGACAATATGCTCACAGGTGCCACCATGATCCGGCGAAGTGTGCAAGTGAGCACACTTGCTGATCCTTGCTGGCCCGGAACTTGTGACGTCGGACGTGTAGGCGGATGTGGGTTTCGAATGCCGCTGGCCGCCAGCTGTGCTCCCCGACCTCCTCCTGCTCCCGCGCCTACTCCTCGGAGCGCTTCCGTCCCTGCAGCAACTTCCGCCCCCATGCCTACGCTTCATTCCCTTCTTAATCTGCACCCCGAAGGTATCAGACCGCTGTCGGTACACCGAAAGCGATCCTATTCCAGAACCACTTCAACGCGCGCCTGATATTAGAAAGGAGTGGTTTGGTGGAGAAGGTCGCCACACTGGTCGAAGCTGGTCACAGCGAGCGAGAGCGTAAAGCTGGGGTGGAGAAGGAAGAAGAGAGGGAAAGACATCAAGCTGCAGATGCGGGGCGCGAGAGAGCGCGCGTAGATGCAAGCGCGGAATACGAGGAGATGGACCCCGAGCCCAAGTTCTCGGACTCTGGTGGTCATCTTATGAACGCGGATGAGCCCGAGGAGCAAGTCGAGCTGTGTCCCCTACCACCGAATACTCGCATGGCTACAGATTTGGAGCGCACGGGCCTCTGCGTCATCTGGCAAGACGAAGATGCGAACATTGCCATCGTTGATTGCGGCCCGGGGTGCGTACTATCTTTTCCTTCCAGTCCACGAGACACACGCTGATTTTCGAGATTGCAGTCGGCTTGCAGGGCATCGCTGCTGCTCGGACCTTGTCATGGCCTTTTCCAGGAAATGACCTCTATGCCGGACTCGCATTGTCACAGAAGCTCGCTCATTACGCATTTACGAGACCTAATCCCCCTTCGCAATGTCATATAATTCCTTATCGTCTTCTCTGGCATTTCCTTACATTGACTTCGTCATGCTGTTGCTGAATACGTGAATGGACAATTTGGAATATAACCCCGCCTTGGACTTCTCCTCGCCTCGTATGGTCACTATCGTTTTGCTAGCGAGCCTACAGTATAGTCCAGAACGTCGATGGACGTCAGGTGGAAGAGTCTCCAGAGTGAATCCGGAGAAGCATCATTGGATGTCTTGCGTGACGATGCAACACGTTGACCGCAGAGTGGTGGACACTAGAACGCCTCCGATTCTCTACCCTCCACAAGTCCATCGATGCAAGCTTCATGAATGTGATTAAATACAAATCAGGCTGAGGCCTCATCTGCGGTTTTTGAAGTAAATGTTACTCGTTGAAGTAAGTTGTCCTGTTCATTTATATCTACACTGATGCGCACGAGATTTGCAGTCGGACGCTCTACGTTTCCCCCTAGTCCAGATTACTGCTCCCCATCCCGAGCCACTTGCTGAGCTTCGACAGCCTATGCGGCGTGGGCGAGTGGTACTCAAAGCTCGTATCCGCCTCCCGTCCTCCACGACGCTCGACTCGTTCTTTCACAAGCTGGGCCCGACCTACATTCTCGTATTCATCTCGATGGCCATCTTCGCAGGCGAATCGTCAAGCATGTCCGCCACCGCGCCATCTTCATCGCCGCTCTCGTTCTCCTCCCCGGGCTCTTCGCGCGCGGCGCAAGTTACGACGGTACGGGCAGCCGTGTCAGCTATGGCTGCAGGAGCGCAAGCCCGAGGCTGTTCTTCCTCCAGCTTCGTCGGCGCTTCTCCTGCTCCCGCTCCAGCTCCCGTGCCAGTTCTATCGCCCACCCTTCCGAGGCGGCGAACTCCTCTTCCAGCTCCGGTGGCGCGTGCGGAGGCGCGGCGGGGCAGTGTCTAGAAGTTGAATCACCCTCGCTTGGCCCGCGATGGCCTTGACTTCATCGTCTGCTTCCGCATCCGGTTTCTCAGCATCAGATGATGATGCCCCGAACGACGTTGACGGCCGTGTCTCCAAGGTAGTCTCCAGAATCAATATCTGGTTCACCTCCGGCCAGGTCAAAGTTGACCTTCCGCCCACCAGACTCAGCGTGTTCACTTGCACACTCCGCCCCTCCCTCGCCTGCAACCGCGGATCGCCTATATCCCTACTGCCGCCCGGAGTCGACCGGCCGTTCAAGCTCGGTGTCGTCGAGTGCCCATTCACACTCTGGGTGGTAGCACGCTCGGGAAGTGGCGATGCCGCACGCTCATACACAGCCGCCAACCAGCGCTTGCGCGACTCCACGACCATGCAGAACGTCCGTGTTTGTTGTCCGCTTGTTCCCTCACCCCTTAGCCCGCGCCGAGCAGGTCGTGGATCGCCTCGTTGTATATCTTGAGGTGGCTGCACCGCAAAAGGTGCTCCCGATCCGGCGTCGCGCGGATGTACGCGAAGACATAGCACATTGCCAGCGGGACGATGCCCGGCTCGTCGGGGTGGAATTGAGGGTGAACGTCTTATCCAGGGCAATCTGCCAGTACGCGAAGATGAGCACGTTGTAACCCTCCATGGCGGCGCGCACGTGCCCCCGCGCGACGGCGGCGTAGATGGGCTTGTTGGGCGTGCCTGTGAGGATGTTGTCGAAGTTGTACGGAGCGGGGACCTTGTCAGGGGTGGCAGAGCCGGGAGCGAGGTGGACAGTTTGGTGGTTTGGAGAGATCCATGCGCAGGTTAAGTCTGCTGGTCAGGTTCTAGAGGTAGGTTCAGTACTAGTACGAGGAGGATAGATGAGAGGATGGGACGCACCGTATCGATGAGAACTTGGTCCTGGTCCCCGACGTTGCTGCTGCTGCTTCCACGGAGCAAAGCCTCGTCGATGTTGTCAATAGATACATCGCCGTCGCCAGGCTCGACAGTGGCCGCGTCCACGAGGACCTCTTCAGGGTCTATCCGGCTCACGTCCATCTCGCTCCCCAGACTGGGCATGGGACTTCTGCGCCCAGAAGTCCCGGGTGTCTTTGGCCTTGAGGCATCCAAGCTGCTTGTTGATCGGGAGGGGTATGCAGGGGGCGCAAAGCTGGTGCTGATAGGGCGCGGTTTGGTTTGGGGCTGCTGATGCTCAGCGGCTGCTCAGCGCGACTTGGAACTTCTTGATCGGGTTGCCGCTGGTACCACCGACGTTTCCCGTCGTTGAGTTTGCTGGGGCTGCTGATGAAGATGATGTTATCAATGAGGTGGATGAGATAGAGCCTGAGACAGATGATAAGGGCCGCTGAGCGTGAATGGTGTTGGACGGGGCTTGATGGGCGTCGATGTTGGCGCCATTGATATCAGCAGGCAGGTACGAGGAGAACAAGTTGATGTTCAGCCAACAGGCGAAGCAAATTGAAACGCGTAGGGTAGGGCCCACGTGATCGTTGAACCAGTCACCGAGCGCGGGCACGGTTTCATGAATCATTTTTCCTCTTCACTTTTCACTCTGTTTTCACCTTCATAGCGGCGAGCGAGAAGGCATCCAGCAGGCCATCTCCAGGCGCACTTACATCATGTTGCCCATAAGAACTTGGAAATCATATCTCATTTCTCCCACGGACAGCTATTGGTCTTCTCTATCCCGCGGCCCGCCGGGGTTCTGTTCGCAAGGTCCGATGCTACTCGAAATTCGAATACGTAGCAGCTCAGGATTAATTTCGTGTAGCACCTATCGGCATACAGGTAAGCAGGCGGTTTGCTTTTAGGGCAGACGCCTTGTGGTGCCGATGCATGTGCTGCTGATTTCCTCTGGGCAGTTACTAGCTTAAATTCGACCGGTACAGAATATAGTAAGTATACGTGCGCTTGAGCGTGCAGGACGCTCTCATAGTGTGCATGCTGCCTCGTGTTGTGCATTACATCTGTCGGTCCAAATCAGACGAAGGGCACTGGCGCTGCATCTGGTTGAAATGCTGTTCACGACACGGAGTAATCAGTTCCGAACCTTGTGAAGTTTGTGAAGGGCGAACCTGTTGCGAAATGGCTGTGCGCTGTCGCGATTCTAAGGTAGCCTCGTTAATGTCAAATATTGCCGCCACAGCTCGCCGCGAGGCAACATGCCGGTGCCGCACCTTGCTATAAACGTGCGTCTTTTTTCACTTTCACTTTCACTTTCACTTTCTCTTTCTCTTACCGCTAAGTTATCGTCGCGATATAAAACACCGCAATGTCCACCGGCGAAAAGAGACCTCGTACAATGAGCTCGGACGAGGCTATGCTACAGAGCAAGGTGCCAAGGCTGGAGAGTGGCGATGGCAGGCAAAACAGGAATCACGCCGAGGTATGTGATCATCAGATGCATGTGTCGCATTTTACCTGAGGAGGTCCCGAAAGTTATCATTTAGCACGAGCGGCACATCGGGAAATGCAACTGTCCAGAACGCAGGCGGTCACATCATCAACGGCGATTATACAGTGCACCAACCGGCGTCGACAGAAGAAGATCTCAAGTTATTGAAGATTAAACAAAGTGAGCTTTTTGCTCCCATTTGCGTACTGAACCTAGTGTTCATGCATTATTGATACATCCCGTTTTGAGATATGGAAGTTCGGAAATGGATATATTCTGCAGACTCGGATACTTCATCGAATTACAACGCTGCCCAGAACGTGCATCTACCGGGAACGGGGTCTTGGTTCCTTGACGGATCACAGTTCTCGAAGTGGAAGGAGCAGCGGGGCTCGGTACTCTGGCTCTATGGAGGCCGTACGTGTTGTGCCATGGCCCAAGTGATCGTTCTTTCTAATAATGATGTTTCACAGCGGGAAGCGGGAAGACGGTCTTATCGTGCGTGTCTTTTTCACTCCACAACTGCCAGAAAATATTAAATGTTTTCCCTAGCTCGACTATCATCGCTAATGTCATCGACTTCTGCGATTTGGAACCCGTAGACCGAGGCTATGCATACTTCTTCTTCGATGCTAGAAACGACTCGGACCAGCCTGACCTCGTGGTCCACAACAGGCTCACTCGATCGCTCATCACACAGCTGGCTGACAGATGCAGCGGCAAAATTCCTGCCGCGTTGGCCGACATGTATCGTGCCTGCGATAATGGGCATCGCCAACCGTCTGACTCCTCACTTGAAGATACTCTGCTTCAACTTATAGAGGGCTTCGGGGACGTATACATCGTCATCGACTCGCTGGACGAGTGCGCCGAAAGGGAACATCTTCTCAGATGGATACAGTCTCTGACGTCGAAGGTCTCGGGAAAGCTTCACCTCATGCTCACGAGTCGTTCCGAGCCGGCAATCGAGCGGGCCCTTGCCACCCTCTCCAGACTTCGAAAAGTCTCGATCATAGACCAATTGACGGCGAACGACATTCGTGCTTATATTCGTGCGGAGCTCGTCAAGTGGGGCAGATGGAATAAGCCAGGCGAAAGGGATATGATTGAAAAAGCTCTAGTGGACGGCTCCGATGGAATGTGAGCAGCATCTCAATGCCACATGCTCATCCTCCCGTAACCCCAAATGATTACAGGTTTCGCTGGGTGGCGTTACAAATGCATGACTTAAAAAGGTGCAGGAGCAAAAAGGATCTGGTGAAGCAGTTGGACTCTTTACCCAAAGGTCTAGACGGGGCATACACCCGGATCTTCGAACGAAGTGAAACCCCTGGCGATCTGAAGACTTTCTTGCAATGGCTGGCGTTTTCGACACGCGCCTTAACAGTGGAAGAAATCGCAGAGGTTGCGGCAGTGGACTTTGATGGGACCGAAGGTCCATTGTATGATCCCGACAGGCGGTATGAAGTGCCTGAAGATGTCTTGACCATCTGCTATGGGCTCGTTACTGAATTTGAGGGTGCGGTTTCTTGCCGATTAGCTGTATGTTACGCACTAACCAATGAGCAGGCAAAATAAAGCTCGCGCATTTCTCCGTCAAGGAGTATCTCGTCAAACGTCTCAATTCTGAGGCAGAGAAGCAGGGCATCACCAGCGAGCAGCTTTCACACCTTGTGATCGCCCAAACTTGCCTGGCACAGCTTCTGTATTTTGATCGGCTGCGCGCTGAGGCTTATTCCTCGTTCCCGCTAACTCACTATGCGGGAGACTCTTGGGTCTTTCATTGTCACTCTGCCAGCGCCGATTCTAGTCATGATCCCCGTCTTCTGAAAATGCTGCTGGATTTCTTCGCGCTACCCGGGGCCTATGCGATGATCTGTTGGGTTCAGTGGCACGATCCGGAAAGCTGGGAATACGACAGGGGCATCTATTGGCCGCGGTCGAAATCATTGGATGCCATTGCATCCCCGCTTTATTATGCTTGCTTCGCCGGTTTGACACAAGTTGTGCAGCATTTAATCAACAAGGGCGCAGTTCTCAATGCAGTAGGCGGAGTGATGGGTGCACCACTGATAGTAGCAATCAAAAGAAATCATATCGAGGTCGCCACACTACTGGTGGAGAAGGGGGCTGATGGCAATGTCGTGGGAGGACCCGATGACATGCAGGCGCTGCAGGAAGCATCCGCGAGAGGTCATCTCAACCTCGTTAAGCTGATGCTGGACAAAGGCGCTGATGTCAATTTCGAGGGAGGGGCACATGATACGGCGCTGTTTGCGGCAATGAATAACGGTCATGTCGAGGTCGCCACACTGCTGGTGGAGAAGGGGGCTGATGGCAATGTCGTGGGAGGACCCGATGACATGCCGGCGCTGCAGGAAGCATCCATGAGAGGTCATCTCAACCTCGTCAAGCTGATGCTGGATAAAGGCGCCGATGTCAATTTCGAGGGAGGGACATATGATACGGCGCTGTTTGCAGCAATTAATAGCGGCCATCTTGTGGTCACCACACTGCTGGTGGAGAGGGGGGCTGATGCCAATGCCATGGGAGAGTACGGTGACATGCCGGCGCTGCAGGAAGCATCCATGAGAGGTCATTTTAACCTCGTCAAGCTGATGCTGGACAAAGGCGCCGATGTCAATTCCGAGGGAGGGGAATATGATACGGCGCTGTTTGCAGCAATTGACAGCGGCCATGTTGAGGTCGCTATACTGCTGGTGGAGAGGGGGGCCAATGTTAATGTCGGGGGAGAGAGATGGGGCACATCAGTGCTGCTGAAGGCATCCGAGAGCGGTTACCTCAACCTCGCCAAGCTGCTGCTAGACAAAGGCGCCGATGTCAATTTCAAGGGAAGGGGATATACACCTGAGTCGGCGCTGTTCGCAGCAATGGAAGGAAATCATGTCGAGCTCGCCACACTGCTGGTGGAGAGGGGGGCTGATGTCAATATCGTGGAAAGGCACTATGGCATGTCGGCGCTACAGGAAGCATCCATGAGAGGTCATCTCAACCTCGTCAAGCTGATGCTGGACAAAGGCGCCGATGTCAATTCCGAGGGAGGGGAATATGATACGGCGCTGTTTGCAGCAATTGATAGCGGCCATCTTGAGGTCGGTATACTGCTGGTGGAGAGGGGGGCAAATGCCAATGGCTGGGGAGAGAGATGGAACACGTCAGTGCTGCTGGCGGCATCCGAGAGAGGTTACCTCAACCTCGCCAAGCTGCTGCTAGACAAAGGCGCCGATGTCAATTTCAAGGGAAAGAGAGATGGACCTGAGACGGCGCTGTTCGCAGCGATCAAAGGAGATCATGTCGAGCTCGCCACACTGCTTGTGGAGAAGGGGGCTGATGTCAATGTCGTGGGAGGGTACTATGACACGCCGGTGTTGCAGAAGGTATCCATGAGAGGTCATCTCAACCTCGTCAAGCTGATACTGGACAAAGGCGCTGATGTCACTTTCGAGGGAGGGGAATATGATACGGCACTGCAGGCAGCATCCAAGGGAGGTCACCTCGAGGTCGCCAAGCTGCTGCTTGAGAAAGGAGCTGATATCAACTTCCACGGAAAATATCGCGGCACAGCACTACAGGGAGCATCCAAGGGAGGTCACCTCGAGGTCGCCAAGCTGCTGCTAGAGAATGGAGCTGATATCAACTTCCACGGAAAACATCGCGGCACGGCACTGCAGGCAGCATCCAAGGGAGGTCACCTCGAGCTCGCTAAGCTACTGCTGGAGAAGGGAGCCAGTGTCAACGCCGATGCAGGCTATCATGACACAGCGCTGCAGGCAGCACTTAGATACGGTCACTTTGGGACCGCAGCACTGCTGCGGGAGCAAGGGGCTTTCATCGACGTCGACACCTCGGAGGCGCAAGGGTGGATGGAGCTGGACACCGGCGCTGCAGAAGGCTGAAGCCCGCGGAAATTATGGGTTTGACGTTGGGCATTGGGATGTCACAATTTATGTACACTTGATGAGATAGAGGGTTCATTGAAGAATGCAATTGCAAAATCTTGGGAGCTGAGAATGAACATGGCCGTTTGATCACAGCCCCTGAGCCTGACCGTCTCGCGTCATCGAGTCTCCCATCGCGTCGAACTCACTCACACTCCCTCCGTCCAAAAACATCGCCCATTCAGACGATGATGGTCCGGGACGCCTGCGCCTGCGTTGCTATCTACCTATGCGAAGATATGTACCATGAAAATACATCCTGGGTCTTCCAGGAAACTAGGGCAGCCGTATTCCCTTGTTCCTGGCCATCCTCCGGCCCTGGCTTTTTTCAGTCTATCTGATCCCAGCAGTAGCCCGCACCCGAGTCCCTCGGCCTCCAATGCAATCGAATACAGCATCACGAGACACTGCGCCCGCGTCCTCTCATACGCTATGCATGCCCTTACATCCACGTCGTCATCTACAGAAGCCATGAAAAGCTCCTTGTGGAATGTGGGCCCAAGCCTGGCAATTGAGACCCGTCTGGTGATAGCGTCGATGACGGCCTGCCCTGCTCCGGTACCGCGGTAGCCGCAGCAACAGGACCGGGGACCAGGACAACGATCTCGTACCTCTACGGTCCGTCCTGTTTTATCACATACTCCCCCCGTGCTATTACGAAGGTCATCCTCATAATCCAACCAACAGAGTCTACCTGGGATATCCTGCGCGTAAAACGCTCAAAACCATCAAACCATCCTCATCGCCCCTAGCTGATCAACCCTCGACAACCCCCCCGCGTCCTGTAAATTCGACGGCATGCCCACAGGCGCACCCGTAATTGGGCGGAGTGTACGAGTGAGCACGCTGGTCGATCACTCTTTCTGGCCCGGAACGTGTGACATCGGACGTGGAGGCGGATGCGAGTTTCGAACACCGTGGGCCGCCAGCTGTGCTCCCGACCCTTTTCTGCTCTCGCTGTTACCCTTCGTGCCGCCCCGTCTCGCAACTCCAGCCCACACGCCTAAACCTGATCCACTTCTTAATCTACGCCCCGAAGGCATCAAAGCGTTCTCTCGGTACATCCACGTCAACGCACGCCTGATATCCGACAAGAGTCACTTGGTGGAGAAGGTCGTAACGCTGGCCGGAGCTGGGCGCAGCCAGCAAAAGCGTAAAGCTAGGGTGGACGAGGAAGAAAAGAGGCAAATGCATCGAGCTGCAGATGAGCGACGAGCGAGTGAGCGCGTAGATGCAAGCGCGCAATTCGGGGAAGTGGAACCGGACCCCGAGTTCTCGGACTCTGGTCACCGCATGGACGTGGATTAAATCCCAGGAGAACGTCCCACTGTATCCCTTATCGCCGAATACTCAAATGGCCGCAGATTTGGAGCGCACGGGCCTCCGCGTCGTCTGTCCAGATGAAGATGCGAACATTGCCATCGTTGATTGTAGGTGCATTCTATCCTTTCCTTCCCATTTCCTTCCAGCCCATGAGACAAATGCTGATATTGAGCTTGCAGTCACACCGCGGCTGCTCGGATCTCATCCTGGCATCTTACAGGGAATGTCCTACATGCCGGACTTGCATCATCATAGAAGCTCACTGGTTGTAGATTTACAAGACCGTATTCCCCTTCGCAATTTTATTCAATGCCTTTTCTTTTCGTTTTCCTTTCAACGAGTTCGTCATGCTCTGCTGTTGCTGAATGCGCCAATGGTCTATTTGCAACCTACTCATGCCTTGGAACCTAACCTAACCACATTTACATATTCCCTTCGCAATTTTATTCAATGCCTTTTCTTTTCGTTTTCCTTTCAACGAGTTCGTCATGCTCTGCTGTTGCTGGATGCGCCAATGGTCTATTTGTAACGTACTCATGCCTTGGACTTTCTCTGACCTCATATTTTGCTGACGAGCCTACAGTGCAGCCCAGAAAGCCGACGGACGTCAGGTTAACACGTCGCATCAGCACACAACATTGGGCATCTTGTGTGCTGATGCGACGCGTTAACCGCAGACGGTGGAACACCTCCGATTCTCTATCCCACACAAGGGGATTGATACAAGCTCCATAAACGTGATGGAGATACAAATCGTGCTGAGGCATCATCTGCGGGCTTCAAAGCAAGTGCCACCTGTCGAAGCAAGCTGTCCTCTCCCTTGAGACACACGCCGATGCGCACAGGATTCGCAGTCGGCATGTTCTCCTTCTCGCCCTTGCCCAGCTTGCTTCTCCCCATCCCGAGCCCATTAATATGGCTGAACTTCGACAGCCCATGCGGCGCAGGCGCGCGGTACTCAAAGCGCACATCCGCCTCCCCGTCCTCCACGAAGCTCCACTCCTCCAACAGACTCGGTATAACCTGCATGATCTCACCGCACCCTCGTCATCGCAGCTCTCGTTCTCCTGCGCGAGCGTTTCCGCGCGCGGCGCAAGCAACGATGACGCAAGTAGGTGTAGCAGCGGCATCGCTGGAAGCGCAATCCCGAGCGAACCGAACAGACGCACGAGGTCAACCAGCGCGCCGCATTCCTCATCCGAGTCATCGAGCTTTGCCCGATCCTGTTCGCATGCCCAGCTCTTTCGCCCACTCTTCGGAGACGGTGAGCTTCCCCTCCAGCTCCGGTGGCGCGTGCGCAGGCGGGGCGAGCGCAGTTGCCAGAATTTGAATCGCCCTCGCTTGGCCCGCGAGGACCTTTGCTGGATCCTCTCCTTCCGCGTCCGCTTCTTCAGCATACGGTGATAAGTTGCCGCTGGTACCACCGACGTTGCCCGTGGTTGAGTTTGCTGTGGCGGCTGATGAAGATGATGCTATCGAGGATGTGGATGGAGCCTGAGACAGTTGATAAAAGACCGCTTGGGCGTGAATGGTGATAGGCGTCGACGTTGGCGCCATTAAGATATTAGCAGGCGGGTACGAGGAGGACCAGTGGTTTAACCATTGAAAGTCGACACAAATTGGCGGGTAAGGACCCACGTGATCGTTGTTTACCCCGGTAAAATTAATAGCCCGGACCAGGACAGGGGTCCGACAGCTCCTTCACTTCCTCCTTCATTTCCACAGCCAGCACGCAGTAGCCCGGTGGCTGAGTGTAGCACATATGTTGTTCCGACGAATATCGATAACCTTTGAAAACACACTCATTTCATTCTTAGTGCATTCTTTCAATGGCAGCTATATGGGGCCCTGAATCGCCGCCCATCAACTGGGGACTTGGTCTATGCTAGTTCTTGGTGTTCTCGTCTTCCTACGGCGCTCGAAACGACGCGCAGCAACTCAGGACAAACTTGAGTGTTCTCACAACACCTGTCGACAACCTGGAAGGGCCGAACGAGACACAGGTAAGCATGCGAATTTGCTCTTGGGTGGATGTCTTGTACAGCTAACACTTGTGCTGTCGATTTCTTCTAGGCAATTACGCTGTGCAGTCTTCGATGCAAATGACACAGAAGACATATACGAGTAGGCTCCTTGGGTGCATCTGTTGCCCCGCGCTGGCTCATGCAATGTTGGATGTTCAAGTCTGACCATGAGCACTGCGTTTGGTACAAATGCTGCCCGTGATACGGAACAATTAACTCGGGATCGGTGTAGAGGGAGAATCTCTACGATATCCTGCACGCTGACGATTCCATGATTTCGCTAATGTCCGATATGGCCGTCGCAGCGCCGCGCGGCAACACGCCGTTTTACCTGAGGGGCCCATTGCTGTAAAATTCCTTCTTTCTCTCTTCCTCTTGCTACTGAGCTAGCATCGCAATCTTCAGATCCATAAGACCCCGAAATTTCCACTGGTGAGAAGACACATCATACAATGAGCTCGGATGAGACTAGGGGTGTGCACCGTAACCCGTCCACAGTCGTATAGACGGGTCCGTCAATACGGGTCCGTGCCCGTCCCGGCGGCAGCTCGCGAAACTTTTGCCCGTATCCGCCGACGGGTTTTGGAGGCACTGTACGACCAGTACACATTACGGCCGTATACGGTATCATACGGCCGTACAGATAGAAATACTCGCAGAGGGCTCTGGTTGCGTCTGCCAACGCCCAGCTTCGCGCCCATTTCGTTGCCACATCCGGTCCATAATAATTGTGTCCTTTCCTTCGTGGCAGATTTACTTTTTACCTATATGACATGACTTTCGAGCCTAATTAGGCCATCTTATCAAGTAAGTGGGACGGTAATATAATTGAATTAGAGCTTATATAGATGCTATGTACATGCATGATGCTATGTGGGTAGCTAGGTTAATACCTATAGGTCACGCGCGAGTGTAGGTGCGCGGCCGTGGGTCCAGCATGAGCAGCGTGCGGGCTGGGGATCGCGCATGGGGCTGCGGTAGGCACTGGGGGCTAGGAGTGCGTATGGGGCTAGGGAGCGAAATAGAGCGCGGTCGTGTGAGCAGGGTACGTATACGCAGGGGAGCGGACTGATGTGCGAGCACGCGTGTGGGCTGGGTGTGTGTGTGCGTCGGATCCAGATGTGGGCTGCAGGTGGGCGTGCATGGGAGATTTGTGGGTACATGGGCGATGTGTGTGGGCTGGGTGCGCGCGTAAGAGCTGGGACCGCAAGTGGGCGCGATGATTGCGAAACGGGTCGTTAGTAGATATGAAAACATATACCGAATGTAACGACTTACCAGCACTGATCTCTATGGAACTGCAGTCAATCCTAGGCGATTTGATAGCGAGGACGGAGCATGGCGGATGGAGAGGTGGTGGTGAAAGGGTAAGGAAAACGACGACCAAAGGCCCTCAAAGGCCGTTGGTCGATCGAAACGAGTCCGCATTTAGAAATTTGAGTGGCTGAACTTCAGCCACTCAGCTTTGCAACAATCCCCCCCTTCCTCACAGCCATTCTTAGGCTCTCTGTCAGTCTGTGAAGCACTTATATATACCCTATCCACTATACCTACTTGCATAAGCAGGTAGACCTCGGAAAGAGCGCTTATGTGGCAATGCACGGTCGTACTTACCCGTTGACGGCTGTATGACTACCCGTACCCGTGCCGATCGACCCTCCAGCCTGCAAGTATACGGTCAGTATTGCTTACTGGTCGTCCCCGTCCTTCACCCGCACAAAGTACGGTCGTACCCGTACACGGGTACGGTGCACACCCCTAGATGAGACCATCCTGCAGAGCATGCTACCAAGGCTGCAGAGTAGCGATGCCGGGCGAAACGGGAATCGCGGCGAGGTACGCACTCATACAATGCATATGCCGCATTTTGTCTTAGGACATCCGAAAGTTATTATTTAACACGAGCGGCACATCGGGAAATGCAATTGTCCAGAACGCCGGCGGTCACATCATCAATGGCGATTATACGGTGCACCAAACGGCGTCGACTCGCGATGAAGATCGCAAGATTGAGCAAAGTACGATTTTTTCTCCCATTTGCTTGCTAGACTTCTGGCTCGGTATTGATGCCTGCCGTTTTCAGAAAGAGATGTCCTGGAATGGATATATACAGCAGACTCCGATACTTCACCGAATTACAATGCAGCAAAGAAGGTGCATCTATCGGGAACGGGGACTTGGTTCCTCGACGGGTCCCAGTTCTCGGAGTGGAAGGAGCAGCCAGGCGCGGTACTCTGGCTCTATGGCGGCCGTACGTTTCATGCCATAAAGTAAATTCTCCTTCTTTTTAATCATCTTGTTTCACAGCGGGAAGCGGGAAGACAGTATTATCGTGTGTATCGTTTTCTCTTTCACACTTGCGAAAATGTATTAAATGTTTTCGCTAGCTCGACTGTTATCGCCAATATCATCGACTTCTGCGATTTGACACCCTTGGCCCGAGGCTACGCATACTTCTTCTTCGATGCTAGAAACGACTTAGAGCAACCTGAGCTCGTGGTCCACAACACGCTCACTCGATCGCTCATCACACAACTGGCTGATAGATGTGGCGACGAAATCCCTGCCGCGTTGGCCAATATGTATCGCGCCTGCGACAATGGGCATCGCCAGCCATCTGACTCTATACTTGAAGATACTCTCCTTCAACTTATAGAGTGCTTCGAGGACGTGTACATCGTCGTAGACTCACTGGATGAGTGCGCAGACCGGGAAACTCTTCTCAAGTGGATACAGTCCATCACGTCTAAGGCCTCGGGAAAGCTTCACCTCATGCTCACGAGTCGTTCCGAGTCGGCAATCGAGCGAGGCCTCGCATCCCTCTCCGGACTTCGAAGAGTCTGGATCGGAGATCAATTGACGGCGGGCGACATTCGTGCTTATGTTAATGCGGAGGTCGCCAAGATGGACAGATGGAATAAGCCGGGCGAAAGGGATATGATTGAAAAGGCACTCTTGGACGGCTCCGATGGGATGTGAGCAGCACCTCAACACTATATATTCATCCTCCTGTGACATTAAATGATGATAGGTTTCGCTGGGTGGCGTTGCAAGCGCAGGACTTGGGCAAATGCAAGAGCAAAAAGGAACTGATAAACCAGTTGGGCTCTTTACCCAAAGGCCTAGATGGGACATATGCACGAATCTTCGAACGAAGTGAAAACCGGGACGTTCTCAAGACTTTCTTGCAGTGGCTGGCCTTTTCGAAATCCAGAATGACAGTGGAAGAAATCGCAGAGGTTGCGGCGGTGGATTTTGAAGGGGCTGAAGGCCCATTGTATGATCCCGACATGCGTTACAGACAACCTGAAGACGTGTTGACCATCTGCTATGGCCTCGTTACTGAAGTCGGGGGTGCGGTTTCTTGCCAATCAGCTATCTGTTACTAGGGGTGTGCACCGTACCCGTATACGGGTACGACCGTAATTTATACGGGTGGGGAACGGGGACGACCAATAAGCAATACGGACCGTACATTGACAAATTGGGGCTCGAACGGCACGGGTACGGGTGGTCATACAGCCGTCAACGGTTAGTACGACCGTAATTTATAGTTAAAATACAAAATATATAATGGGAAGCCCTGGAGTATATTTGGAGGTATTATTAGCATCTAAGAGTCATATATGTTCTTATCTATAAGTAAATCTACTCAGAAACCTCAAACGAGCGCCCCTGAGGCGCGTCAGCACATTACTTATCTCGCATCGGAACTTTTCTACGATGCGCCACATTACCGCCAACCAATAAATCCTCACGATCTCAACAAAAGTGCAATTGGGTGATATTCTGGTGATGTAATAATTGAATATGCAATACATAGAAGCTAATTAGACAGGCAAATACAGCCAAAACATGCCCTTGATGATAAGATAGCCGTACAGCCGTATGGTGCCCGTATACGGCCGTATGGTGTACGGGTCGTATGGTACTTCAAAAACCCGTCAGCGGATACGGGCAAAATTAGCGCGAGCTGCCGACGGGACGGGTACGGACCCGTATTGACGGACCCGTACATACGACTGTAGACGGGTTACGGTGCACACCCCTATCTGTTACCCACTAACCAATGACCAGGCACGGTCCGGCTAGCGCATTTCTCCGTCAAGGAGTATATAATTAAACGGCTCAAATCAGAGGCAGAGGCACAGGGCATCACCGGCGAGCAGCTATCACATTCTGTGATAGCTCAAACATGCCTGGCACGTCTGCTATATTTCGACCAGCTGAGCGTAATTCCTTGGTCTCAGGACACCTTCTGGAACTCCGAAGACCCCATTCATTCCTCACTCCCGCTATGTCGATATGCCGCAGTCAATTGGATCTCCCATTTTCACTCTGCCAGCGCTGATTCTACTCACCATCCTCGTCTTCTAAAACTGCTGCTGAATTTATTCGCTCTACCCGGGACCTATGCGATGATCTGTCTGCGCGATCTGGAATCAGAGGGCGATCTCTGGCGTGAGCGCCTGACGTTGAATGCCATCGCATCCCCTGTTTATTATGCTTGCTTCGCCGGCTTGACACAAATTGTACAGCATTTAATTAATGACGGTGCAGATATCAACGCAGTTGGCGGATCAAGGAGCACGCCGCTGATAGCAGCGATAACGGAAGGCCACCTCAAGCTTGCCACACTGCTGTTGGAGAAGGAGGCCGATGTTAACGCCGAGGGAGGGGAATATGGTCCGGCGCTGTTTGCAGCGACCGTCGGAGGGCACCTCAAGCTCGTTAAACTGCTACTGGAGAAGGGAGCCAGTGTCAACGAGGAGGGAGCCAATGACATCGAAGGAAAGGACACCCCGCTGATAGGAGCAATCCGTCATAGCCATTTCGAGCTCACCAAGCTGCTGCTTGAGAATGGGGCTGATGTCAATGTCGAGAGAAGCTTTTGTTTCACTCCGTTACAGGCAGCATCCTAGCCAGGCCTATAGCTAGAGTTCGACATAGAGAGCGTCTGGAGAGTGTGCACCAGAGGACTTGAAGGCTTTGAAGGTAGCCAGTACTGCCAGGGGCGAGACCAAACGCGGTAACAGCGAGCCGCCAAGAGTTCGTCTCAAATGTAACCCACGCAAATTGCAGATTGGCCTGCGGTCTGCAAGAGTCTGAAAAGCTAGAACGTTGTTCGTCGGAGTTCGAAAATTTTTTGATTTTGAAGCAGCATCTGAAATTCTAGATCCTGCGGGAAGGCATCCAGTGTCCTGTTAGAAGGGTTGGAAGCATCTGCACGAGCTAACATGGAAGTTGCGATCAAATACTCCTGGACAAAATTTGCACTCTTCCGCTAAGCACCACCACTTATGGGTCCCGATACACGCAAGAAGATATGCCGCCTCCGACAGCTAGTGAAAACTCTGCCGGAGAAGGGAGCTGATGTCAACGTCGAGGGATTCATGACTATGCATTCAGCATCCAGTTTACCACCTAGCTCGCAACGTTGGGCCGAAGACATAGGTGTCGCACTCGAGACCAACGAATGGTTTTGATTTCACACTAGCTAGCTCTATTTTACCGCGTAAATTTCGAAGTTTACCTCTATTTTACCGGCTAATTAGCGTCAATTTCATTCCTGTCAATTAGAGCAAATTAGCCGTGAAGTACAGAGGTAAATTAGATGCCATGGTGAACCGCTGTAAATTACCTCGGTGAAGTAGGGGCCGGACCTATTTCCCCGCGCCCTAGGAGGTATGGCACGGCACTAAGTAAAGCAATCGAATTACGCTACTTCCAGCTCGCCACGGTGTTGGTAGAGTATGGAGCCGATGTGAGGGGACACTTGGGCACTACGGCGCTGGTGGCAGCAATCTACCACAATCATATTGAACTCGCCACACTACTGCTCGAGAATGGGGCCGATGCTAATGCCGGTACAGTCGGTGGCGCGGTACTGTATTCAGTATCATGGGCAGGCCACTTTGAGCTAGCCAAGTTGCTGCTAGAAAAGGGAGCGCATGTCAACGCTGTGGGAGCCCTCAGCGGCACGGCGCTGCAGGCAGCCTTGAACCGAGATCATCCCGAGATCGTCGAATTGCTGCTGAAATGGGGGGCCGATCCGGCGATTTAACATTTGGTAGAACCGTGTATCTTTGTTTCTTATCTAGCCGAATGATACAGACATGGTATACCCTATATAACACGCCTTTTGACCCTATGTTGAAAACTATAAGACGTATTGAAGTCGTGACATAGAAGCCTGCAGAAATCTTGCCCTTTCGACGGTATTGCTGAAGTAGGCGTCAGCTCATTTCGCATCAATGCAACTGACACCTCGGCTTACCTGACTGTATTAGTCCACCCATAGTCCGTGTTCCTTGTGCCAATCCGCAACCGAAAGCGGCCCATATGCGTCGTATACCACCTTCTTCCCCTCTGGGAGGCGGACGTGGGCGGGCTTGGAGTCGAGTCGTACGATCGTCTGGTCACGCACCTCGGTCAGCGCGCCAGAGCAAGATAGGTAAACAAGGGCCTTACCAGTTCCTTAGCGGGCTGCAGCTCCGAATCGATGGCGCTGGCAAAGGGGTACGTCCACTCAGCCCACTGGGCATCGAACAACCACAGCATCGCGGAGCACTCGCCGCAGAAGTTGCGCTCGGAGGCCGCGGTAGACGCGTGCGGTGTGTCGCGGTCCATGATCGCTTTATACTTTCTGTGCGGGAAGGCATTAGATCTGGACTGCCGCGCGGAGATGGCAACAAAGAGGGAACGCACCGAACGTACTGCGCGCCCTCGACTTTGAGGGTGTCGGTGTTGGCACTGAGGTTGATAGCGCCGCCGTAGCCGCCGGTCTTGCGGCATATCGAGCACACGCACAACTAGACGTCAGTTGGTATCAGCTTCAATTCAACGATAAGCTTATAGCATGCGAACCTGGTATGGAACTGGGGTGTTTGATTCGATGGTAAACCGAACTTTGCCGCAGTGGCAGCTGCCTTTGAGTTCGACTGGCATGGTCTAGCTGGGCGTTTGGATGAAAGAGGTTTGGGTCATTGGGTCCAAGTTAGATCATGTGCGATGTCATGGTAGGGTTATGTTTATGCCGCTTAAGCTGGCGTGCCAAATGCTTGCCCAGAATTTGGTGGGTTTGACTCGGTTTTATGCATGTAGCTTGCGCATTATACCTAAGCAGAACAAAGGGGTGGTGCGCGAAAGTTGTGGTCAAAGCAACGTCAAAGCAAAGGTTAAAGCGGAAGTTTGTGAAGCCGAGCAGAAGCGCAAACTCCTGCAAGACCGATCATAGCCGGCCCTAAACTGGTCGCTTTTTCTTCTCTGCCTCGAAACGATCGTTCCCGTTCACCCACTGGCAATCATCTCATGGCTATGACTATCTGCACGACCACTGGTGTTTAAGAGACTCGCTGCATTGCGCATTGAGGACCCCTCAACTGTCTGACTCTGTGGTCATCCATATACACTTGGCGGTGAGTTCCGTCTCCTTTCGTGTCCACATATGTTCCCGAGCCCCATCCGTCGTCAACGATGTGACAAAACAAACCAAAACTGATTTAATGAGTCGGAGTCTCGCGCTCGCGCGAGCTTGACGACAAACTGCATATGTCTGAGACCCCTTCCCCTTCCATACCTCCAATCCAATCTTGCGCTACCCTAAAAGTTGAAAAGGCAGAAGCTAACGTATGCATGCCTCCCTGCAGATAAACCTACAGACGGAATGATTTAGTCGTCAATCCGCAATTCTCGCTGTCATCTTGGCACCGAGTGCAGTTTCGACGGTGCAGATAATTTAGCAGGTGAGCAAATCAATCCGGTTTTGAATGCGAACATGAGAAGCACCCGCACGATGACAAAACATTACGCACTGAAAATCCTGAGTGTCCTACGGACATATGCTGTGAATTCAATGTCAGAATCGCCCTGACGGATCATCTCCTCCCCATCCCTCCCTATCCCTCCTCTTTACCTCTCAGTCCCCATCGTACGTATACTGATTCGAATGTTCTTTTCTTCCTTCTAGACCACGGAGCTCCTCTGTCCTCGACGCATACTCGGACGCCTTTGCTAGCCGTACCGTAAATCGTCGCTCGGCTTAGTGGTGTCAGATGACC
Organism: Athelia psychrophila; assembly: GCA_001630335.1. Lineage (NCBI taxonomy): Eukaryota > Fungi > Basidiomycota > Agaricomycetes > Atheliales > Atheliaceae > Athelia > Athelia psychrophila. Next base: position 269,787 of record KV417547.1, on the reverse strand, counting down.
CGTACGTTATATCTTCCTGCCTGTCTTGCAATACATATTCTTTATATCGCATCATCCCCGAGCTCCATCTACCCGAATCCCAGTCTGAGCTCCAGCCCACGATGACTCAAAGTTGATATCCAACCTCCTGCATGCAGTACATCTCGTGCAGTGGGCATGCAGATACATTTATATGTCTGAGGCTCCCACATTCTTCATCCTATTCCTCCTATTCTTATGTGCTATTGTCGTCATTTTGGAATCCCTCGCAGAGTCAGATTCAGGCGTTGACAATGTGATTCGGCTTTTAGGCAGAGTGTCAACTTTGAAGCCTCAAGGTGCAGGGCGGCTTAGAACTAGAACTTGGAGGGTGGCATGCTAGTATGTTTGGCTACATTTATTTTGTACTATACATGGTCGTTGTGCAGCACTAGTTACAATGTGCGCTTAGTTCCACATAGATTGAATGAAATCGCTGAACAAACCTTGGGATATTGGACACGGCTCCACTGGTCAACCTCATCGCTACCTTTCACTATACTTCCTTAAACTTGACTCTGTCCGCTGTCCGCTGTCCGCTGTCCTCTTTGTCTCTTCTCTTTCTTTCTCATTACCGATGCTGGAATTCTAATTCTAGACATGAATGGCCACGGTCGGTCCTACCTTGAGCATATACTTCAACGAGGTCGTCCGAAATTACGCGTGCTATATTATTATGAGCTTAAGTTCAGGCCAATTCCTTGTGATCGAGGTAACGGAGAGGTTCGGAATTTCAAATGGAGTAGTGACCTGGGACGAACTTGACTTAGGTTCGAAACCAGGTCCGAACTGGCGGCTGCTTAGTGGCTCGGGCGAGGCTCGGGCGAAAATATGTTGTCCATCACCAAGTGTTACCAATCCACTTACACCTGGTCCGGCTATGACGAATGATTTCGTTCACCATACCTTAGTAATGACAACTTCTGTCAGCACCGGTCAGCCTTGAGGGGCTTACTTTGAACGATGCGTACTAGCAGGGTGAGCCCACAGATTACAAAAGCAGCCAACTCGCGACACAATTCTTCACCCGCTTTCGAACATCACAGTCTCCTCATCATCCGCCATGCATTTCACCTCACCACTGTGGCTCTCGGCTCTTATCCCAGCCATATTTGCCGCCTCCATTGGTTACAGCTCGCTGGGTGTCACCACCACATCCATTGGGAAGCTCCCCAACGGCTCGTGGGCCGAGAACCTGGCCGTGCGGGCCAACGGCCAGCTGCTAGTCACTCTTCTGACTGCTCCAGAGATATACCAGATAGATCCATTTGGATCGCACGAGACGAAACTCGTCAAGCAGCTTCCCGTTGCTGGCGGATTGCTCGGAATCACCGAGATACAGCACGACGTCTTTGCGGTCGTCGCCGGAAATCTCTCGCTACCAGGTTTGTCGTATCCAAAATTACCCATGCATTGGTGCTCACACATTTAATTTATGTAGGCTCGTGCTCCGTGTGGAAAGTCGATGTGAACCACACCCCAGCAAAGTCCACCAAAATCGCCGATGTCCTGCCAGCGGTTATTTTGAACGGCGCTACCCCCCTAAATGAGAACGGCTCCGCCATCCTCGTTGCAGACTCGGGCGCCGGCGTAGTCTATCGCATCGACACGCACTCCGGAAATTACACAGTCGTCCTCGATGACCCCACCATGAAGATCGCCGCGAATTCTACTGCTCCGTTCGGCATCAACGGGGTCCATATCAAAGGCCACTACCTCTACTACACCTCATCTACCCAAATGCTCTTCGCGCGTATTCCCATCCATCCGGATGGGACAGCCGCCGGCCCAGCGGAGATCATCGCGCGCAGCGGGCTCAAAGACGACTTCACCTTCGACCGCGCAGGATACGCGTATGTCGCGACTAACTCGGACAACACGGTGCAGAAGATAACGCCCTCCGGAAATGTCACTGTAATCGCTGGAAACATTAACTCTGCGCTTTTCGCCGGTGCAACGGCAGCACAGTTTGGTCGCACTATTGCAGACTCGTCGGTTTTGTATGTCACGACCGATGGAGAATTTACGAACGCAGCTGGAACGACAGTTTTGGGCACTGGGGGTGTGGTGGCCATTCACGGGCTCGAGTGAACCGTCAGTCTTTGTAATATACGGCTTGTTTCTTCCTTCTTACTTAATGTCTCTCGATTTTTGTAGAACCTTAGTATTCTTACAATTGCACACCCCTATGATTAATAATGATATCGTCCAGAGGAAACCCAACGCATTACGCTCTACATTACTTTCAATGTGCCATTTCCCGTGCTATATTAGCATATTCCTGTAGAGCTGGCCTTGGATTGTTCTTATCCATGGTCGATATGTAGATCCTAAATTATGATTTTGCAATGCCGGACTTGCACCGAGTTCCGAGTCAAGGACCCATACCTCTAATGAAAACGCAAGACTCTGACTTATTAAATCGATATTATTTTGTTTTATCACATCATTGATACACACTCGGGAATGGGCTCTGGAATCCTAATGGGAACACGGGACTCGCCAGTAAGTATACACAAAGTATACATGACTGCGGAGCCGGGAAGTTGGGGAGACTTCAATGCGCGATGCAATGATTCTTTCGAATAAAACTACTCGCGCGGCCAGTAATGGCCATGGTCCATGATCAGGTGCAGTGGGTAGACAAGACCGATTGCAGCTAGTTTGGCCCTTGAGGCGAAGACAAAAATCACAGCCGCCGCAGGTGATGTAGGTTCAAATCGAGAGATTACTTTTGATTCGAAATCCGATGGTCAAAGGGCTTCAAAGGGAATACTGACTGCCGAGCGATGAAGGCCATCTGTATTACATAGGTTGCAGTACGAATCTATTGCCGGGTCGGAACCAGACCGCGGCAACACCAGTAGTAGTGCGCATCTCAGGTTGCCCCGAAGGGTGGTTGCCGAGGGGCATGCACTCCTCACTAAGCATACTTACATGGGCATGGAACGCTCGAAGCTCATCACTCAGTGTAATAACTCCAAATTTGGCTGGTCTAGTGAGGACGGCACAACATTGATATTGCACCACCTGTCTTTCAGCTAAAAATAATTTTAAATCCGTGAAACGAGTCGCACAAGCCACCCGCGTGGTATCCCCGCCGATTGTCGCGATCTATTTGGCAGAATCAGACTCCCGACAGCTCCCACCTGCCTCAGATAATTGGCAATGGTATGGCTGAAACCAACTGCAACGGGGGAGCATTGCGCATGGTCGGACTAGTGACGGCCGGTGTGCTGGAACAGTCTGGGTTTCTGATATTCTACAGAACGAAAATCCCAAGCGTCAGGAGAAAAGGCATAGGTCAAGGATGTGGCTAAAAGAGCGAACCTTCTTGATTTGCGGAACAGAATCCCCATAAAAGTCGACATGGGACGATTGTATTTTGGGTGAATGCACATCCGCATCGGTAAGGGACAACCCCAACTCCGTCTGCAAACGCCACAGAACAATAGCATTGCGCCCGTTCATATGCACGTCTTCGCATGTTACATCCGCACCATTGCCAAGAGGCTCAGGGACGACGGTACAACGCAATGCCCTTGACGTGCGCGAACTCGTAAACAGCGAGCTGTTATCTGGATGTCGGATGATGCTACACTGGAGCATATGCAGGACGTCGGAGACTAGGTCCCATATCCCCTTTCGCATGCTGGCGCGAGGCCCTTGCCGCGCGGCGAAGATGCGCTTTGCACGCTTCGAAAGGTAGAACTCGAGCCACTCTTGCTGGGCCACAGGTTCTGGGGGAATACGAGTACTTTCCAGGGACTCTACTGGTTTGTACGAGGCTCGTTGAAATGCCAATATGATGCCTTTGGGACTGCCAAGGCAGTAGCACGCGCTTCTCACTGGCCAGGACCAGACATCTCCGCCGAATATTTCGGTATGGTACGCGAGGCAATCTTCGCACAGCTGCGCGCGGCGCGTGGTTTCGTACGCGGAGAGGGAATTGGAGGAGAGCAGAGTGAGATGGGTGATCAAGAGGTGAAGGAGGTGGACGCGGATGGCAAGGAGAATTTCTGGGGGGAGAGAGAGGATGGAGGCTGTGCCGGTACCACTGGTAGCGAGTACTTTGAGAGAACTAGAGGAGCGAAGGTGAATGATGGTGTTCAGAGTGAGGAGCTCCGGAGACATGAAGGCAAGTGAGGCGTGCATGAGCGCCGATGGCGTGATCACAAGTTGTGGATCATCAGAGCGAGCCATGGTTGTCAGTAAAAAAGGAAAGTCGCCAGGGAGTCAACGAGATCAACCCGTAGTCAATGTCCACTCAGCCTAAAGTCAAAGTTTGGTTCGAATACCATTTGTACGGCATTTCCTTTAAATTCCGTCGGAGGTCACCCCAAGGTTAGTGTTGCCGGGAAATGCAGCCACCTCAGAGCGCACTTCACTTCACTCCGGCGGAATTGGAAATATCGGCGCTCTGAAGTGCTGGCCCCGGTAAAAGCGAAATCCCCGAATTTAGTAATCATACCTCTTATATACATCACGTTCCTAGCTCAGGTTACTCCCGACTGTCCGCCTGTGCCATCCCGCCGGTCAAGCTGTGTCTGCGCAGCTCGCTTTACATACATACTTTTGCTTGAATTGGACTGGTGCAGCAATCTCCAGTGAAGCCGTAAGGCGATCGACTTCCTCCGTGCAGCGATATTCCGAAATTCCAGACGAAACAGGGGAGGCTTGACTTGACAACCGGGTAAGGGTTGCACAGGAGGCGGAGTTGCGTGCATACTTATTCGAGGGGAGCTCGCGCAAGGCACTTGAGTGGAGTTGAGTGGTTGTCTGGTGGACACTGGAGACATGGCAAGATCGATTTTCTTACAGCTGACTAAGCACTTTTTCTTAATCGCCTCCGCGCCACTCATCACCCGGCCAGATGAATCCATCCTCGGTGCATGTAAGATGAATTGATGTCCGAATCTTGCGTGCTTCCCTTGTTTGCCGTCAATGGACGGTTAGACCCCCCACTGCTATAAATATGTGGTGAATGTGACTACGTACAGGCACCAGCATTCGCTTATTTCTGCTTTTTAAACATTTTGAATATACCAACGGCGGCCTGCGCATGTATCTAATATGACCAGTGTGGCAATCAATAGCATATCAGTACGGGGCATTATGCAGGTATACTAGCGAGATTTTCGTCTACTTATTCTTGAGGTCTCGGCTATCTGATCACGTAGATTATGAGTAAACATTTAAACTCGGGACATTCCTTCCGCCATTGCGATCAACGAATCTTTATCTCCACTCTCATGGACCAGCCGCCTCAAAAATCCGTCCTTGGCCTGGAGGAGCTTGCTAGGGCTATCAAACTCTACGATCCGGCCAGCGTCGAGGACCATCTGCCATTTAACGCAAAGTCAGCTCTCAGTGCCTGGTTCTACGGACGAAAATCTCACAATCTTGTCCGAATCCATGATGGTCTGCAGCCGGTGAGCTACAACCAATAGTGTCACATCGCGACCCAGCTCGTTCCGCAACGATGACTGGATTATACTGTCGGTCTTGTAGTCGATCGCAGAGGTGGCTAAGCCCCGCTAATCAGTCAGGTCCATGAAAGCAGATCGTAGCAACGGACCTTCGTCGAGAATAAGAAGTTTGCTGCCGCGGACAATCGCTCTAGCGAGGGCTAAAATCTGCCGCTGCCCCACGGACAGGTTGCCTCCGCCGACCGCAATCGCGGTGTCAAGAGTGATTCTGCCTTCGTCCATTTCATCCTGTAGCGAATACAGACCAGATGCGCGAAGCGCATCGTTGAGTGCCGCGTCCTCGTACTGACCAAAGGGATCCACGTTCTGGCGAAGGGTGCCGGCGAGAAGCTCTGGAACTTGCGGGATAATCGTGATATTGGAGCGGAGGGCATCGAGGTTTAGAGTGTGGGTGGATATGCCGTCGTAGTACATGTAACCTTCCGTGGGAATGCAGCGCAGAAGTGACAGTGTCAGCGAGCTCTGTTGCACATTTGATCAGCCATACACCACGATCAATGAAAGGTACTCAATTCACCTTGCCGCTTCCAGTGCGTCCAACTGCAGAATGGAATGAGTATCAATCCGGGTCTGTAGAAGCCAAACATACCAATACCAACACGTTCTCCTGCCTTCACATCAAATGAAATATCATTCAAAACTTTTGGCCCATCCGGGGAGTAACGAGCAGACAGCCTCTCCACTCGCAAATCTCCACTAGATGGCCAGTACGCTGGAGGAGTTCCACCGACAGTCGGCTTTGGCTCCTGCTCGATATTGAGGTAGGCGTCAATGCGTTCCAGGCTAGATTTATACGTTAAATCCATCTAGCATTTGAAAACGACCAGCATTGCTTACCTGTTAGCGCTGACTTGGAACATGTTGAGAAGCCGGACAACAAACATGATTAAGGCGCTGAACCCGGTTGCCTGGGCCAACGCAAAACCAGCGTCAGAGGCACCAGGCAGAGTGGTTCCCCCGTAAACTAAGACGGCGGCGAGGCCAGATAAGAAGACGCCGCCGAGTGCCGCGCACCGGAAGTCGATCCACCTAGACGGGAAAAATGTGAGATTCAGATGCCATAGTTGCTAAAATGAACACGTGCCGGCTAAGATTTTCACTGGTCCGGGCAGCAGTAGAGTATCTGTCGATTCTAGTCATTGATCCATGCCTTAGCATTGCCTGCGCTCCATATGCGCGAATGGATACTTGGGGATTAAATCAGAGTTGACACGGGGCAGAACAATTCAGTGTCGCATTACCTAGACCGGAAACAGAAGTCTCAAAGTGACCCAAAACGGGGGCGCGAGAATTGCTCAACTCCCGCTGTACAGAGAGCTGGGCCTTTCCGAAAAGTTTGCCCACGAGAGCGGCGACACCGCCCATAGCGATACTTGGCACAATGAAAATCGGGGTGTACAGGAAAACCGAAATGAGCTTCACTGCCATCGTCATCGTCTTTTCGACCAGCCATATGAAGATTGCTGGGAGTTCGTCGTCGACTGGCAAGGTTATTTAGTGAAAATTAAATGTGTCGGAGAAGACTCATACCTGTTGCAATATCTTGAGTGAGACGAGTTGTTATACGTGAGGTGGGAGTTACATCCAACCAACGCAGAGTGGTCCCTAGAACTGATTCGGTCAAAGCATCGTGAATGGCTTTGGAGGCTCGCATGCTTCCGAAAAGGAAAACGATATGAGATATGGGGAAAATGACAGCAGTTGCTGTCAGAATAAGCCCGTAGACGCCCAGATAGCTTCTCGATCATCAGCATCTGTGCGCAAATGACAGTAGTAGAACGTACTAGGAAATAGCCACCTCCGAGGGGTGTTGATGATCGTACTGGGCTGCCCATTGTCCCAGCCACCATGAGTTCACAGCGGCAGCAATGCAGACGAGAAAGATTCCGCTCATGCTCACGATCCAGAAGATGTAAGGGTGGAGACCAGCAAGACCATCAAACCATAATTTGCAAGCTTCCCAACCGATGAAGCCTTCTGCAACATCCTCTTGGACGACAAGCTTCCCCTCAACCTTCTTGGATTCCTCGTCCGTAGCTTGCGTGTCCTCGACCGGTTCCTCAGATTTCTCCAGTATATCTTGTTCTGCATTTTTTCCCGCAAGAAGACTCTTGTCCAACGCGAGGGCATCGTTCAAAGTACCTTGGCTGATTATCCTGCCGTCGATGGACATTGATACGACGTAGTTGGCGATGGGACTTGCCAACGCCACGTTGTGTGTCTGTGAGAAGTATGTGAGCATACTCTTGGAAAGCGGCGAAGGCAATCACGTACCACGAGGATCACAGTCCGGTCTTTGAGAAGGTCGCCTGAAAAGCACTTCTCCACAATGTGTTTCGCCGTGTGGACGTCGAGAGCAGCCAATACCTATAATGCTATGAGCTCGGTACCATGGATCACTCCGTAGAGCACTAACATCATCCAAGAGAAGAACATCAGCTAACGAGTAGACGGCGCGCGCTAGTGTGAGTCGAGCCTTTTAAATGAAGGAGATGGGATGAGTACGAGATTGAAATAACCGGCGCAAGCACAATGCACCTTTTGGCCTCCACTAAGCGTAAGACCCTTTTCGCCGACTTCGGTCTGGTCGCCAGCCTCAAACAACTCAATGTCGTGGGCCAAAGCGCACTGGAATACAACTGGTAACATGCCATATTCATATATGCTTACTGCAAGCAGCCAAAGTCTCGCACCTTTCTTGTATCGTTGTGAATCATAAGGCGAGCCGAAGAGGATATTGTCCTATGATAAGTTAATTAGTAAGTCGGGGGTAACGAATGAAAAATGGTGTATCAACGTACCTTGATAGTCTCGTTGAGAACCCAGGACTCCTGTGCAGCAAAAGCCACACCGCCATCGCGGGGAAGGTTGAAACAAGCTCCGGGTGCCGAAGGGATGAAGTGCATTTCTCCAAGAAGGGCCATCAACAAAGATGTTTTACCGCACCCTGTCGGACCAACGACGAGGTTGATTTGGCCTGGCTTGAAAATGACTTCACTCTCGATGTGCAGGCAAAACTGTGCCCTGGACGGTGTCACAACTCCTTCAGCTGCGGCTGACCAAGAGAAAGTGGCATCTCGGAATCCGATCGCGTCAGGTTCCATGTGAGACAGTACTTGGTCTGATTCGTTGGCCTCGTGAAATTCATCTAGAAGCTCAGTCTGGGTTACAGTAAATTTTCGCTCGGAATAATCAGAAAGAGTTGGTACAGACATTGTGAAGGAATTCGCCGATACGATCTAGAGAGACTTTGGCTACGGTGGAGATGATGAGTCAGATTACTTGACGCCCCATGATGCTATGTTGGTCTCACCTTTAATAGCTTGTGGGATAACTGCAAGCATGAGATGCATTTGATCTTGCAGTATGCCGAGGACTAGGACTAGAATAAGTCAACGCAACAAGGCCGATGACTGTTACGCATACCGGTCATAGCAGAGAACACAATAGAGGCCGTAAGGCTTTCCTTCATGATGAAGGTCTAAAAGGCGGTGATGAGATCGCAAAATAGTATTGCCATGTGCAATTGCAATATCACGCACGTATGTGCCAAATGTTGCAATCATTATTATGAACGGGATGAGGAAGCTACGGTCAACTGGTTAACATCGATTCAACCAAAAGAGAGGATCGAAGGTGCTTACTTCAAGTCATCGATAATCATTTCGATAATCTTCCCTCTGAAAACCCACCGAAGCTCCTTCCCTCTCTTATCCGATATCTTCTGCTCCATCTTGCGTTCCCAGCCAAACAGTTTGACCATGCGTATTACGCTGACGGCTATTGGAAAATAGGAGTAGTCAGTGCTCCGCCGGTTATAGTTATGAGATGAATAGCTCACTTTCGGTAGTTGTTTGAATCCGTTCGTCGGCCTGCATGGCATTTCACTTTAATTGTTATGACACAACGCATGTCGCTGCGACTCACCGCTTGCATCTTCCCAGCCTGCGTCGACGAAAGCTTGCTGGCGACAAACCCCGGTACGGGGAATAGAGCCAGAAGCACAACCAACCCCACAAATGCGCTCCATCCCAGGATCCAGTACAGGAACGTTATGCACAGGATCACCTGCAGCGGGATATAAAGGACTATATCGTCATATAACGACGTCAGGTCAGCGTGTATTTGGAATGGAAGTGTATGTTCAAGTAAAGGGAATGGAGGGAGGGAGGAGCCGCACCAGGAAGTAACCAATCTCTTCCGTGGGCGATGGTCTGGATGTCCGTCGTGACAAGATTGTTCAGGCGCCCGACGATGTTGCTGCCGCTGGGTTTGTCCTTGTCGCTGGAAGCCGCACCAGGGTCTCCGGACGGCCTTTCCACGCCAATATTAGCACCGACAGGGAGAGCATCTGCAGCTCCCTCCACCGTATCAGGCAGCTCCGCCTTCATCCGAATACGGAGTGCGTGGTCGTAGATTAGGGACGTAAGAATTGCTTCTGCCTGGACCGTCAATCGTGCCTAGGGAGCGAAACGGAACAGCGTAGGCGTCAGTTAGTCAGTCCTTTGTTTGCCAAGACGATGACGAGAAGTTAGCGCACCGCAACAAAGTAATGCCACTGCAATGCAAGTCCATCAAGTAGAGTGCACGCGAGCAGCCACGCCACCCAGAACCACGGCCGTATATCGGTGTTCTCCCCGCCAGTCTCGATGTAGCGCAGCAGTTGGTTGACGCCCAGGGGGATCGCGAGGTTGCCTAGGACGTGTAGGACGAGCATAGCGGCTACTTTGCAATAATCGGCACCTGTGGAGTTTCAATCAACACCTCTGCGTAAGGACACTGTAAGAAATATACTTACGAAGCACGCTCAGGAGTCCCCAGAACATGTGCCGCTTCGCGCCTCCGGAGAAGGGGTCCAGCGTTGGATAGCTCTTCTCGACTAAACTCCGAGCGCTGTTGTAAGATGCTATGGGGGGTATCTGTTCTGTGGTTAGGTGGGGAACACGATTTGCTAGTAGAATAAGGGGGTCCATAAAGGCGTATGTCGCAAGTGAAAGTATTGAACCTGTTTCTTCCGGGTTTGAGCGGCATGGCTCCTGAGACCACATTAATAACATCGCCAACAGCTGTTTGAAAGAGATAAGTACCTCAGGATCCGAAGGGGCATACTGCCTCGGTGTGACCAGAGGGACGACAACGGCAATAATCGCCAATAAACTAATCTTGGACCACAAGAGCCATCCTTCCCCTGCGTCCACGGGCTCAAGGGAGAATGTCGCCAGCGGGCGGATATCGCGGTGGACATACACCCCGAAGACGACCAGAAGTAAGAAGCCCAAATGTCTGGATGTGATCCGCCGAAGCGCTGGCGATGTGGTCAAAGAAAGGAGGGCTAACAAGGACATATAACTCTGGAGCCAGCAGTGTGATCGCGTCAGCCTCGCTCGCGCGCATGAAGATTGAGGACACACCATGCAAATACATTGAGCCACGTATACATGCACGAAGCTTCTTGCAGTGGAACTTGCGGAGTGAGCTGACACAAGGGATGCGAGTGATATCCCGGTCAATGCCAGACATCCAGCAAGCCTTGCGATGTTGAATGCGATGATGATCGGACCACCATGACCCTCAGCGACATTGATAACCTCTGCTTGTTTCAAACTGTCCTCAACATCCCTTCCAAGGAAAAAATTCTTCCACACTTTCCGAAACGTGGCCGATGCGAAGACAGCATGGAGCAACAAGAGAACCGCAGAGACGGCCGATAGATACGCAGGAATTACCAGGGAATCATGCCACATACTGAGAACAAGGCATATGAGTAGATGCTTTCAAGAAATATCGCATACATACACGTTTATACTCTGAGTGCTGGATGATATGTGCCATTGGTGGTCTAAGACAACCTGCGGGAGAGCCATGTTGGTTGGTATCCAGATGTAAGCCTTCAGGGGGCGGGGGTGGGGGTGGGGGATAAGTGGTGCGTCTCATTCTTCGCAGTATTTATATCAAGGGTTCAGACAAGCTTAAGGTTCAGATAACGATGGGACGCGTATGCAGCATACGCAAGCCCTGCACATGCAAAATCAGTAGAACGTGATCGAGAGACAAGAGATGGCCGCCCAAGAGTCATTGAGTCCGAAATGTCAATTCTCGCCAATAAATGATGTAAGCGGTGCAATTCTACTTGGTGACCCCATAAATCATAAGGGCGAGAAGGCCAAATAGGTTGGGCTTCATTCAGGTTAGATTGGTTGGCATAAGAATTTGGAGCTATATATAGCTGACTGGTCTCCACAACGTCGAGGTGTTATCCTGAGTAAGGAACGACTCGGTGTCACCAGCTCCTGAGTCGTGGCGTGGGAGAAATAGTGATCGTCAAATTCCTTTAGATTTTTGGCCTGTCAACTCTTGAGTAATCCATGCAGCTGTTACCCGCTATCTGAGACCTACAAGCTGCATAGCGAGCGGACATGCCTTGCAACCGGCAGCACCATGGGCCGGAAAGACTGTTTTGTGATAGCCTTTCGAAGCAAGTCAAGCGGAGATTCGCGGGCCCACAATATTTTATGGAAACTCTTTCTCCTATACCCGGCCGTGGTCAGAATAACTGACTCAAGTCTCGCGGTACTGGAAGCTTAATTTTTACAGTCTTCTTTTGCCCTTTATCTTCGACGTCCAAGCACAAGTTTACCTGCGTTTGAAGTCCAACTCCCATACCTGCACACGAGCATCATCCGCCATCCCATCTGTACATGTCCTCTCGTCACCCAGACGTTCCTGTCTTCTCCGGACAGGGTACAGACTTTGCCAACGCGGCTCGTACGTATGCGCAGGGTGTTCGCGATGCCTCCACGCCCGCAGGCTCCGTGCTACTCGCCGCATGTTTTGACGCGTTCAGAGAGGAACTATCGGCCCTTTCTGTGGAACAACGTGTCAAATCTGAGATCCGTCTAGGCGAGCAACCTCATATCTATACTGGGATCGACCTTCTCGCCCCGTCCGTGCAAGCTGTCAACAACCCCATTACATCCGGCGCGAGGCTGTTTCTTTTCCAGGTTCTTCGGTACCTGGCACATGTCGAAAGCTCTAGCTCTTCGCAAAGCCGCTTCCGCGATGCCTTGCTCTCGCCAGACACTGAAACCAAGAGTCTGGGTGTTCTCGGCTTCTCATCGGGGGTGCTGGCTGCTTGCGTCACAGCCTCATCTCTGTCCCTGCCTGCGTATATCTCCTACTCTATCCAGGCTTTCCGGTTAGCTTTTTGGATTGGCTTTAGGTTGCAAGAGTATCGCCGCAATGTATTGATAAACATGGATTCCACGGCAAGCCAATTACCTTGGAGCGTCGCAGTCTTTGGCTTAGATCAACGTGCTTTGGAAGGTCTTATTGCTGATTTTGGAACACGGGTACGTGAGCGATGTCATCTTTATGTGCTCTATATTGACGCGCTGTAACATAGAACGGCTTTCGCCCAACTATCACCGCCGTTACTGCCCCTGAGCTTCTGACCGTGTCGGGTCACCCCGTCGAACTGCAGTCATTCTGCGCCAGTCTCCCTTCCAGCTGCACTCTACACAGTACCAATTTATCCACACTATACCATTCAGCAACGCACCTGGCATCTGCCCGGCAGAAAATTTTGGAGGACGCGTTATTGCGCAATATCCGCTTTCCTGAGCTATCCGACCTCGCGGCACCCATTCGCTCGACCTACACCGGAGAGCTCATCAGTAACACAACGCCGGGGTCCCTCGTTGAGCTCGTGGTGGATATGCTCTTGATGCAACCTGTAAACTGGAATCTCGCAGTCGCGTCGCTCAAGCTAGCTGCGGGAAACTCTGCCTTCCGTCTGGCCAATTATGGCCCCGGGCTGGGTTTGATGCGCATAACGGAAAGAGCCCTCGAAGGGACCGCGAGCGTCGCTGTTGATATGACTCTGGAATGTGAAGGCAAATCGAACGAACGCAACGCGAAGCACGAGCCAATCGCGATTGTCGGTATGGCAGTCAACATGCCAGGCGCCCCGGACAAGGTAAAACTATGGGAAGCGCTGGAAAAAGGGGTCAACATGTGTACAGAGGTAACACGAGCCTTTGATAATTATTATATCATGATACTCAACGATTGATCGCAGATTCCTGAAAGCCGGTTCAGGGTCTCAGATTACGCCTCATCGTCAAATTTGCAATCGGGCCGCTCGATGAGAGCACACACAGGAAACTTCATATCATCTGCCTCTGCATTCGACGCGAAATTCTTCAAGATCTCGCCTCGAGAGGCTCGCAGCATGGATCCACAACAACGTATTCTCTTACAAGTGGCTTACGCGGCACTGGAGAATGCTGGATACGTTCCTGACTCCACTCCCTCGTTCCAGAGGGACTCGATGGGTTGTTTTGTTGGAGCCGCCACGAGAGACTACGCTGAGAATCTGCGCAGCGATATTGATGTTTACTACAGCACCGGCAAGTGGAGTTTATTTATATGTCTATGTTCCTTGTGCTGACGTATCAATATCTTCTTACATAGGGACCCTGGCCGCTTTTCTTAGTGGACGTATCTCATATGTTATGCAGTTCGGGGGTCCCTCCGTGACCGTAGATACGGCTTGCTCGTCTTCCACCGTCGCAATCTATCAAGCCTGCAGAGCTATCTCCACGGGGGACTGCAGGGCAGCAATCGCTGGCGGTGTCAATGTGATCACCAGCCCGGACGTAAGCAACTTCGCACTTCCATTCATCAAGGTCGCGAACTCAAGGGAGCATATAGATGATGCTTGGCCTGGATCGCGGCCACTTTCTTAGCCCGACTGGCCAGTGCAAAGCGTTCGACGCATCTGCAGACGGCTACTCACGCGGCGAAGGTTGCGGAATGTTTGTTTTGAAGAAGTTATCCGACGCTGTGGCCGAGAATGACACCATCCTAGGAGTCATTCGCAGCATTGAAGTGAACCAAAGTGGCATGGCGTCTTCCATTACTCACCCCCACCCCCCATCGCAGATCAAACTCTTCCGGAAAGTCATGGAGAACGCTGGCATCGATCCTTCCCGGGTTGGTGTTGTGGAGGCGCATGGTACAGGCACTCAGGCTGGTGATCCTTGCGAAATGGAGAGCATACGAGCCGTCTTTTCTGTTAATCGCTTGACGCAGCATCCGCTTCATGTCACTTCCATTAAGGCCAACCTTGGTCACTTGGAAGCAGCTTCTGGTGCAGCGGGCCTCGCGAAGCTCCTTCTCATGTTTCAGCACCAGACAATCCCTCGCCAAATCCTGTTCAGCGAACTTAATCCAGAAATTGCGCCACTTGGACTTGATCATACTGTCATCAGCACGTCACATGTCCGCTGGCCTTCAACTCGTGGTAGCAACCGATTCGCTCTTCTCAATAATTTTGGTGCGGCGGGGTCTAATGCCGCTCTTCTCCTCGAGGAATATCAGGACGGATCTCCAGCTGCAGTTGAATTTCATGAACATGTGATGCTGGGTATCTCTGCGAAGACAGAAAAAGCTCTCATGGACATGCGCTCTGGTTATATTACCTGGCTTCAAAAGCCCGACAACGCGAAGATCGCTCTTTCAGACATTGCATACACAGTCACTGCTAGAAGGCAGATATACCCTCATCGTTTGGCGCTTTCCGTCTGTGACAGGCAAGAATTGGTCGAGCAACTAACAACCGCTATACCTATCCACGTTTCGAATACTGCAGATGGCGTTGTTTTCGTGTTCTCCGGGCAGGGTAGTCAATATATCGGTATGGGAGCTTCGCTCTACCGAACCTGCCCTCTTTTCCGTCAGCATATCGACGAATGCAATTCTATCCTCATTGATGCGAATTTTTCAAGCATTCTCTCCATAATTATGGCCGATGAGGACGCGGAAGATATCGGTTTATCGCGCGATGCGACTTTGGAAGCGTATCAGACCTCCATCTTTGCTATTGAGTACTCCCTAGCGAAGGTTTGGATGTCTTGGGGCATTTCACCAGTAGCGGTTGTGGGTCACAGGCAAGTGTTAAATGGCATGTTGATTCTCGAATCTGATATTTTGATTTAGTATCGGTGAATATGCTGCGCTCGTTACTGCGGGAGTTCTCGCGCTTCAAGATGCTCTGAGATTGGTTGCGCGACGTGTTCAGCTTATGCTTGAGAAATGTTCACCACAGGCTTCCGGGATGCTCGCCATCAAGTTGCCAGCAGCTTCCGTTGCCCGTTCGGATATGCTAGAGGACCTTTCGATCGCTTGCTATAACAGCGGCGAGCAGTGCGTAGTCTCTGGTGCTATCGATAAGCTCAAGATTTTGAAGGCTCGACTAGACGGTGGGGGGTATAAAAGCGTCATCTTGGACGTTCCATTTGGGTATCACAGCTCCGCCATGCACCCATTGCTCGGCGATCTCAAGAAAGCAGCCGAAAGAGTTTGTTTCAGCGCGCCCCACATCCCTGTAGCATCTAATGTTCTCGGCAAAGTGGTCTTCGCTGGCGATGCATCCGTGTTCAACGCGGAATACATTGTCCGTCATTGCAGAGAGCCTGTGCTCTTCGAACAAGCAATCACTGCATTGCTCAATGTTTCAACAGCCGCGAACGCGGCCGCATGGATCGAACTGGGGCCGGATGCTACTGTGCTCCCCATGCTCCGATCGCACCCCAAATTTCCTCTGTCCCTTTTACTAGGCTCATTGCGCAAGGGCACTGATGCATGGAGGGTAATTTCCGGGAGTCTCGAGAAACTCTACCTCTCAAACGTGAACGTTCTTTGGAGGGAAGTATATGCCCACAAATCATCTGTTAATTGTGTCGACTTGCCATCTTATCCCTTCGATACGACAGAGTATTGGATCGACTTCCAGGAAGAAATGCT
Organism: Athelia psychrophila; assembly: GCA_001630335.1. Taxonomy (NCBI): domain Eukaryota; kingdom Fungi; phylum Basidiomycota; class Agaricomycetes; order Atheliales; family Atheliaceae; genus Athelia; species Athelia psychrophila. Next base: position 253,474 of record KV417547.1, on the reverse strand, counting down.
CCATTCCTCGATACAACCCGCCTTTCCAGCGTCTTCCAGTCCGAAGTATACCATGCTTTTCTCATGGTCGCAGTACCCTTTACAATCAAATGAACGCACAGCAATCTTCCTGACCCCTATCGCAGAGCTCGCAGAGTTTATCAATGCTCACAGCGTAGGCGGGTTTCCGGTATGCCCAGCGTCCGTTTATCTGGAACAAATGTATGCTGGGGCCGCTCTAGTCGTCGAAAATTTGGCCATGGGCGATGGCTGCATCACCCTTCGAGACGTCGAGTTCGTTAAACCGCTTGTGTATGTCGAAAACATTGCGTGCATGGTCAAGACTAGGGTTTCCTTGCCGTTTGGGGGACTTGGCTCATTTACAATTAGCTCATCATATCTCACCGGAGATGAAAATGATGTGATCCACGCACAGGGTTCTATAATCCTCAAGCTTACCGCTGATATCGACCAGAAGTTCGCCCGCCACCTACCCGCATTGTGCCGACAAATTGCTGCAGTGACACAGCCGCTAGAGGGAGCGCAACCTCAGATGTTCTCCGCGCGTACAGTGTACAAATTGATATTCCCTCGAGTGGTAGATTATGGCGAGATCTATCAAGCCATAAAATCGCTCACAATTGATCCTACTGGCATGGAAGGATCGGCAACCATTCAATTCCCCCCGCGCGCCAAGCGACCAAATGAGCTATATTTTCTGCACCCAGTATTCTTCGACGCAATGTTCCATGTGGCCGGCTTCGTTGCAAACTTGCAAGGGGAACCTAACGATGCATATATCTGCACTGGGATGGGATCCGTGCGCATTGCACATGGTATTATCGACGAGGCTGCATCGTACTCGATCTATTGCTGCAATTCGTGGATAGCGGAAGAGGAAATCATGTTTGCAGATATATACGCTCTGCAGCTGAACGGGCCGAGAAAAATTGTCGCTCACATCAAAGGTCTACAATTTCGCCGCGTCCGCCTCGATGCCTTCAAGCGTTTTTTATCAGTAGCCGCTGGTAAAAAATCACCAAGCCTTCGGGGTGCCAGCTCATCCTCTCACACAACGCTCGTCGAGCCATATCCGCTTTCATTGTCACTCAACCGAGATGTCTTCCCCCTGGTGAAGCAGGTCACGCAGGTCATCGCTGAAACCTGCCTCATCGATTCAGCATTAATTCATCCCAATGTCGATCTCAGTTCCCTCGGCGTCGACTCCCTTTTATCTATCGAGATCCTACAGAAGCTGCAAAAAATGCATCCAGGGACACGCCTTGGCTCGAAAATGCTGGGGTGCAGTACCGTTTCCAAAGTTGTTGAGTGCATGCTCAACGAAGGGGAACCCAGACAAGATTTGAATTCGTTTACATCCCCTCCAGTGGTTTCGGATTTTGCGTCGCGATTTAACTATGTCAAGGAAATATTCGGATCAGTCCTTGGTCTACGCATCGATGATATAAACGAAAATGCAGACCTTGAGTCTTTGGGATTGGACTCGTTAACGACAATTGAAGCCGTAGATTGCTTCAAACACCAAAGTGGTCACGACATATCACCCGACATTTTCCAGACATACAACACCATTCGGGCGATTCAGATTTTTTTATCGGAATCATCGCAAGGAACGCACGCAGCGCAGTTCACAGAAAAATCAAACTGCGGGCCGAGGCTAAATCGTATTCAGGTATCTTCGAGAGGTGCACCATTGTTTCTGGTACACGATGGTAGCGGCATGGTTGACTACTTCAACCGCATGCCCTCGCTAGGCCGCGACGTGTGGACTATACCCAATCCTCACTTCGGCAAGGACGCCATTTGGCCGTGGGAAGATCTCGAGTCGATGGCGCAGGAATACACCGGCTATGTCACCAGTGTGAGCTCGGGTCCCGTTCTCGTTGGAGGTTAGTTTCCACTCCCGTATTCGCACCACTCTTGAATAATTAAATGCAATGTAGGTTGGTCTTTTGGTGGAGTAGTAGCCTTTGAAATAGCTCGACAGTTGCTCAAGGGCGGCACGGATGCCCGCGTTCTTCTCATCGACTCTCCTAGTCCTATCAACCATGTCCCACTGGACGAATGCCTCATTGAAAGTATCACGAACGCAAATATGCGATCCACTGTTTCCAGCATGTCTTGGATGATCCGAGCACAGTTTCGCTTCAATTCGAAATCACTTGGGATGTACAAACCACTCCTGAGTGATGGTCCGTTTCCAAAGATCATTCTATTGCGATCGAGAGAAGGCTTCCATCCCTGCGGAATTAACAATGTCCCAAGGTGGCTGAGCGAGCGTGGTGACCCTCACGATGTGGTTGCTGGTTGGGAGGCTTTAGTAGAATGTCCGGTGCGCGTTCGTGACATTCCGGGGCACCATTTTGAACCGTTCTCCCCATCAAATGTACGTCGCCCTAGGTTCATGCGTACTTCGAACTAAATCTAACCAAATTATCAGATTGCTGAAGTAACTTCTGCAATGAGCCAGGGTTGTTCATATCTAGAAGAAGGAATGCTCCAAAAGGAGGCTGCTGATAGCCGAGTGGCATAGGGAGCTGTGTGTTGGTGATAACTCGGTGAGTCTCAATTTGGTCGGCTGTGAGGCGCTTAGTTGAGCTCACCAAAGTCAGTAGATCTCGTCACGCTTTTCGAGATATCCACTTGCATCCTTTCCTCCACATTGCTCCGTTCGCGTTTGGAAGTTGCGAGACCGTTGCGTACGTGATAAATGGTGTTCCCAATTTCTTTTAGCGACGTACAACGAACATTAGTTTTCTCCGGGCGTGGTACCTTCTGTAAATCCCCTTTGACAGCTCAATCTTTTCTCTCCTGGATTCGACGCATCGAAATGCAATCTCAGCCGAAGTCGCGGCACTTGGCAACGTCTGTAAAACGCGGGTGTAGTGTGTGGAGGCGCAGGAGTGTGTTATCGTGCGGAAGCGCTGGACGGGATGACGGATATAATAATGTTCGTTTGGACAGTACATAGTCGATAGCAAGCGAATACACCTTCTTTTTTTTGTTTTTTGTTGCTATAAATTTAATCATTGCGGTGTACACATGCAATGCATTTGCAGGTGTACAAAAAACATCTTTAGCGCTAACGAAAATGGATATATTCATACAAGTACAGGTGAGGAGTCATATAATAAGAGTTTGAACTGTCTCGCATGCAGCACATGGGAGGTCGCAGAGCCCGAGCCGCTTACAATAACAAGATATTATCAATGCCGCCTCGTCCGGCCCGCACAGCTCGTCTGGCGGGAGTTCGAGTCTCGTTTGCAGTCATCACAGGGTACAGATGGGGACATGGATTATATTTGACCGTGCTATATTCCCGACTAATACTTAGCTACGTATATAGAGATCTGTCACGGGTTTGGCATTTTGACATTTTGTGTCAGACTCCTAGCACCTTTGGGCGCTTAGCACCCTTTAGGGCACGGTAAGTAGACTAAAGCATGTATGCGCGAGATCACGCATCCGCAGCGCCCAGAATATGTAAGATGGCAATTAGACTGACGGAGGCAGTGTCAGTGGACACCGGAAAGTTGTCGGCTGTCCGGTGCCTCGGGCACTCATCTTGAGCCTTGAGGAGGGGGTGCGCGAGGACCCCTGATTATGCTTATGAGGGCTGTTCGCAAAATTCGGACAAAAATCGATCTCAGACGGCCGAAGGCCGTTAGCAAAAACGGACAAAGCCAAAATTTTGGTCGAAGGCCATGAGCAAAATGCCGGACAACTTTTTTGAGGTAGCAAGGCCATGTGCTGATTTCGGACAGAACTTAAGAGCTACATAGCAACGGCCAGGAAAAATTTCTGACTACCTTCTACAGCCTATAAAACGGGCCTAACGCGGGCTCGTAAAAATAGGGGTCTTGGTGGCTAGTTCGCGTTTCGGACAAAAATGGGCCTCAAAATAGGCTGTTACCTACGTTCGGTCAATTTTGCAGCCCGCGAGAGCGAATTTTTGCCGGACATTTAAGGTCAGATTCTGGGATTTTGCGAACGGCCTTCATAAGCATAATCAGGGGTCCTGGTGCGCGTGACAACAGGCTTGCGCCCGTCTGTATGTAATGCTAAATTGGCTTACACACGTAGACATTCATTTCAAGCCCGCTGTACATACCTCATGTGCTCCTGGTTGATTTACTCTCAAGTTCCTCTCACTGCGACATGGTCACCCTTTCCATGCAGGACCCCCGGCCCCTGGGTAAAGAAATGGTAATCGCGAGGTACAGTTCTGTTGCGATACTGGTGGTGAGTTGCCATTGTGCTTCTAACTTTTAAGAGATTTGGATGGCCTTACTCACTGCAATAGGCTTTCATGTGGTCATGGGCGCTGTGCATGTCAGAGGAGGTCGAGGTCGTGCGGCGCAAAAGGCTCTCAGTGCCTATTGCTGTTTATTACTTCTCGCGGTGAGCTGACTTGTTGCTCCCACCGATCGTGGCTGCTTACCGTGCCCAATAGTTTCTCAAGTTTGGGCTGCTGTGTCTGCAGCGTGCTCGCAGATCTGGGCATTACCCATTCGCCTGAGGTGCAATATCCCACCAGCTTTATCTTCTTTTGGATTGCGCAATCAAGCACATCCCTTCTATTTCTCCTCCGCATCCGTGCCGTCTACAGCCACTCCATTCCCGTTCAATACGGGTTCTTCGCTCTCTGGATCATAATCACAATTTCTCCAACACTGATTCTGCTGGGACCGGGCATTCACTGTGAGTTAGCCAACCCCCATCCACATGGTTATCGCCTAATTCTTTCACGCCTTTTGTGAAGGCTACAGACCGGAGATAGATTGCTACATTTCGGGACCCACGACTCTTTTGCCTAACGGGGCACTGTTGGCTAACGATACCCTTGTGTTCGTTGCCGTGTCAATGGCAATGTACAGGAACGCGCCTCGCGCCGCAGGCCGTCTGACATACATCCACCATTTTAAGTTAATTATCCACGGAAACGGCCTTTACAAGGCCTCCCAGGCGCTGCTGAAAAGTGGACAACTATATTACGGGTGGGCCTTGCCTTTCTTGCCCTTCTGTTGACTATTTTTTAACGTGTGGCGGGCCCAAACAGGGTCACCATCGGCGTCCAGCTATGCTCCACTATCCTAGCCTCCCTCGGCCTGCACTACTCTCATATAGTCTACATGAGCTACATCCCCCTCTCAAGCACGATGGCATGCAAAGTCTTCCGCATGTTGTTGCTGTGTGATACAACCGCGGATCCATTGAACACCGTGGATATTGATGGAATGCTCCAATACGAGCCTGCTGAGATTCGAGTAGTATAGGAGCTGTGCGCTGGGTAGTGATGGTTCGGTGAGCCTCAAATTTCTCGACTGTGTGTCCCTTGACTGCCAGGTCTAATCATATCCACAGCTGCAGGTCTGCGCGTTTTAAAACCGACCTGCCTGATTATATCTCGCATTATGCATAAACGTAATTCAAGCATTAATTGACATGTTTGCATATTGTACTGTATTTACCCTCGACAACTGACTCTCTTTTGATCTTTTAATCCACATATTTGTTACACTTATCTGACAGATAATTAATACCCTCTCGTATGATTTACCTCTGCTACGCTGAAGGGTATAAATGCTTTACACAAAAGGGGTTTCGTCTACGATCCAAGATCCCTCTGTTAGATGTTCGGCCGAATCAACGTCCTGAATTACGCCGAAATATGTTGAATTCACAGCCACCCGTCCCGCGCTCAGCGCATCTCCCTTCATGTGCACCGTCTCGTCCACGAGAAGGTCTGCATACTCACCAAGCTGCCTATGCCTGTTCTCTCTCTGAAAGTCGGGTGCTGATCAGGAACGTAAGTAATCCCAGGCTGGAAATATCTAACTTCGTGACATTCCAACGCTAAATTTTCCCTCAGAGTTACATATAAGCTGAAGCTCAGCTAAAGTATGGTTCCGGTGCTATGCAAACGGTACTCAGGAGAGTATGCTCTCCGATTTCCGAGGGCGCCTGGGCTGGTGGTCAGTTGTAACATTTCAACACTACACTTAGTATTCTTTGCAAGGGGGTCGCGGGACTTTTATATGGCACATGGGGCTGGTTAGTTAGTTAGGTCCTCGAGGTCCTTACAAAACTTTTGGACCTATACTAAAGGCACCGTGTCACGACTTGCCCCTAACTGATGCCACTACCCCTATTATGTACACACTTCTCGCATACTATACATATATTTATTCCAGACCATTCCACACTATTCCAGAATGTTCCATTCATCACGTGATCCTATTACGACCATATCACATGGCTTGGTCCCCATGTGACTTGCTAGTCATCTTGATTACCTGATGTCCGACTATTTCGGACTTGCTGATACACCAGTACCTATTAATAGTACCCGCTTCGTCATGATCACTCAGCGGGCTGTGCACTGCGCAGCATGATTACTGATACTATTACCAAGCCCTACTTAGTATGGATTTATTCTCTCACAGACTTACCAATCCGCAGTAGTGCGCAGCATGGACTTAGTAATGCGCAGCATAGCTACACAGTATAAATAGCAGCACCTGTGTACGAGGAGCCCCTCAGCTTTTCCTCTCTGTACACAGGTGAGTACTTACAAGATAGCTACCAAGATACTTAAAGGATAATAACATCTCTGTACACAGCCAATTCTATTCGGGTGTAAGATTCCCACGCCAACGCCAACACCCCGCTCAGTCTATTCGCGGGTATACATCCATTCGAGGAACATCGGTGAATATCGAGCCTCACCCCTCTAACGACATTCAGAGGGACAGAAAGAAGGGCCCATCCGGGTGAAGATACGAAGTCCTAACATTAGGAAAAGCTCCCCCTACCGGATCAGCCCACGAGAAACCCATTGGTCATTGTAAGCCTCGCATCATTTGGAAGCTCCTTTACGTACAACCCCTTTACGATTAGCCCTTGCACTACCTTACCCTTCGAGCTGTGCTAGCCTCTCCTTTATTGGAGGACTAGTTGGGACGCATCACTCCCTCCCTGCTGCGGAATAGCGCTGTGAAATAATCAAAGACAGTGGGCATTCCCAGGGCAACCGCGAAGCTGTTATATCGCACAGTAGTAGCACGAACTTTCACCTATCTTTTCTCAATTGCATAAAGGCTTCTCTTCCCACGCGAGCCAACGACCACGGACTATATAGTCACGACGGCGCCTATTCAGCTGTCATTTTCAAAACGTTTCAATCCCGATCCGACGCCACATCATCGCTCGGTTTCGGTAAAAGTTGAGGAGGATCCCAACAGCCTCGTCGTCCCACATACGCGACTTCGAGCCCCAGTATTTGCGCCTTCCATTCGTAGGAGACGCTACAAGGTCCAGCTCTACGTCGGAGCCCTTCCACCACTCCCAAAATTGCGTCCACAAAGCCGCGTGGACTATTCCAAATTCTAGAAAAAAGAAAATCATATATGCCCAGAGTACGCTGGTACACTTGCATTGAAGAGTACTGGTATACCACCCTTGACGCTCCATACGGATATCCTCTACCTCCTCTTCGCATCACCCAAACGTTCAAGGACGTCCACGAAAACCTCCTCCTTTTCAAAGAACTCCCTTTCTACGAACAAGAACCTGTTGTCTACGAAGACGACATTGAATTTTACAAAGATTTCTATTTCTACGAAGCACTAGTCACTGCTTACCAAATCGATTACCTCAAAAGGGATATATGAACCGAAGATTCGCTTCACTCCCATTCCATATTCAAAACGAACAATTAGCCCTTGAACAGATAACTTTTTACTGTTCCCAATACCACGAACCAGTCGAATACAAATTCAATCCATTCTTGGAAATTCTGAACTATTACCCCCTATACGAAGTCCTTTACGGAATCTTTCCACACTCCACTTCGAGACAAAATCCTCTCGAAGCATTCCAAAACCGACAGCTCTTTGAACAGCTACCATTCCACGAAGAGTACCGACAAGTCGGACCAACCACTTTTATCCAAGACATTACCAATTATTCCGCCTGAACAATGGCCTCAGAAGACGTCGAGATGATCAGCCCAGAGGAGCTGGAGCGGAGAGTGGCCACTGAAATCAATCAAAGATGGGAAACAAGGGTTTCGGAAGAAGAAGCCAGGGCTAGGCAGGCCCCTGAAGTCCCAAGCGGCCCAAGCGCGGACATGGCAGGATGGATTAAGCAGATGTTCACCCACCTGTCCCAAGTCAACCGCGATTCGGCTCAAAGCATTGGAGAAGGAATGAGGGAGGCCATCTCCGCTAGCAAAGAAAAAGGAGAAAAGATCGGTATTCTACCAGCCAAGTTTAAAGGAGTCAAGAGCGATGCCGAGCGATTCCATACGGCACTCCAAATTTATGTCCTCGGTAACCGAGGAATATACGATACCGACGACAAAAGGCTGGCCCTCGCTTTCAGCCTTTGCGAAGAAAAGGCCGGTGCATGGATACAACCATACATGGCCAAAAACAAGGGAAGAGCTCTATTCAAAAACTGGGAAAGGCCGAAAGAGTCCGCCAGCAGAGGGCCGAGATCAGAAAGTCCTGAAGATGAGGACGAAGAGGAAGAAATTGCTGACGGCGACGGCTTTGTCATCGACACCTTCGTGGACTTCCTCAATGAGTTCAAAGAAGCCTGGTTCCCTGTCGACCCAAGGGCTGACGCCAGGACGGAAATCGAGAAGTTGAGACAAGGCTCTAAATCCGTATCAGAGTATTCAACGGACTTCTTAATGGTGGCAGCGAAAACCGCCTACGACAAAGGCTATTTACGAGAGCGATACAAAAGAGGCCTTAACTACAATATCCGCCAGACCATCGCAGGATGGGATCGACCAATGAACTCCCTCCATGACCTAAAAGCTGCTGCAGTCAAAGCAGAACAGCTGAAGGAAGAGTTTACGGGAAGGACTTTCAGAGACAACCCCTCTCCATACGAAAGCCGTTGGCGCGACAAGAGGCCCTCTGACGAAAGAAAGTCCGACAGACCCAGGCCCCCTGACTACGCACCCATGGAAGTCGACGCCGGAACAATCATTTGCTATAGGTGTTTTAAAGAAGGACACATGAGAAATGACTGCAAGGCCCCAAAACAAGAGCCTTACCGAAAGGTGATCTATAAGGACCAACCGAAGAGGATTGCCGCCTCCTCAAAAGGAAAAGAAAAAGAATTCGAAGAGGGTTTGTCGAAAGACGGAGAAAGGGTAGTACTTCTTGAAGAAGAAGTCAAGACCCTGACGAAGAAAATCGAGGATTTTTGCTAAAGTCGGAACCCGCGACCAAGGTTGCCGACTACATTCTTTCCCAATACGAAAAGGCTCCGGCCAAGATATGCTCTTCCACTATTATTATCGATGATCAGTTTCATGTACCTATTACTCTCGGAAAGTTCCACCGTGTACCTACCCAGGCCCTGATCGATTCCGGGGCAACTACTCTTTTTATCAACTCAGAATTTGTGAAAAAATACGACATCAAGACCCATCCCTATCAAAGACCGATCAAGCTCCTCAATATTGATGGAACCGAAAATGAAAAAGGTGCTATCACGCACTATTGCAACATCACCATGGAAATAGGAGGAAGAACAATGAAAGAAATCTTCACCATTGCAGGAATTGGAAAGGAAGACGTCATCATCGGGATGGACTGGCTCAGATACCATAACCCCGATATCAATTTCAAAGATGGAACCTTAAAGCTCCCCGACGAAGGAGTCATTAGGATCTGTGCAATGAGCACCGATGACGAAGAAGCCCGCAAAATCAAGGAGAAGTTACCACGTCAATATTGGAAATATGTTGATATCTTCAGAAAGAGCAGCGCGGAACGTCTCCCCGAACACAACCCAGAGACTGACCACGCTATCGTCATGAAAGAAGGTTTCAACCCAACCAAGGCCAAACCATACCCTTTGTCGACCCCACAAACAGCTGCCCTCGACACCTGGACGGACGACCAATTAAAGAAGGGCTATATTCGACCATCTAAGTCGCCAATGTCGTCGCCATTCTTCTGGGTCCAGAAACCCGGAGCCACGGAGTGGATTGACTGCAGACCCTGTCAGGATTACCGAAAACTTAATGAGTGGACGGTCAGGGACAACTACCCAATGCCGAATATTAAGGAAATCATAGAAGGGACTGAAGGCGACGATGTCTTCACCAAACTAGACATTCGTTGGGCCTTCAACAATATTAGGATCAGGAAAGGAGACGAATGGAAAGCGGCATTTGTCACCAATCGGGGACTCTTCGAACCCACGGTCGCTTTCTTCGGACTCATCAACATGCCGGCAACATTCCAGCGAGTCATGGAACACATCTTCGCTGACATGATCGCTGCCAACCTCATTCGAGTATACTTTGACGACATCCTTTGCAAAGGAAGAAGGTCTGATATGGAAGGACATAGGGCTATAGTTGTCGAGGTGATGGAAAGACTGGTGAAGAATGGATTCTTCCTTAAACTCGAAAAGTGTGAGTTTGAGAAAGACGAAATCGAATATCTCGGCCTTATCCTGGCCCATGGGCGGATCTCCATGGACCCAAAAAAGGTCAAAACGATCAAAGAGTGGCCCAACCCTAAGTATGTCACAGACATTCAAAGGTTCAGAGGCTTGTGCAATTTGTATCGCAAGTTCATCAAGGACTTTGCCGGCATCTGCAAACCCCTTGACCGCCTCACTCAAAAAGACGTCCCCTGGGTCTGGACCGAAGTCGAGCAAGGAGCCTGGGATAAGTTGAAGGAAGAATTCCTGTTGATGCCCAACCTAGCCACATATCTTTCTGGAGCAGACCTCCGCTTGGAAGTCGATTCATCAGGATACGCAACAGGAGGTGTCCTTCTCCAAGAACAAGAAGACGGAGCCTGGAAGCCTCTAGGCTTCATTTCAAAGTCTCTCGATGCCGCAGAAAGAAATTACGACATCTACGATAAAGAAATGCTTGCAATCATCAGGGGGATGGAGGAATGGAAGAATTTGCTGATGAGCGTGAGAAAGGCATTCGAGATTTGGTCAGATCACAAAAACCTCGAATACTGGCGAACTGCCAGGAACCTCACCCGGCGACAGGCCCGGTGGTCACTGTTCCTAGCAGACTTCGATTTCATCATCATACACAAAGAAGGGAAAAGGCATGTCGCCGCGGACACACTAAGCAGGAACCCCGACTACTTTGTCAAAGACAGCGATGACAACCTGAATCAAGTCGTCCTGACGGACCAACACTTCAAAATTGCCTTTGCACAATTCGCGGAAGCCATCCATCCCGACGAGAACCTATTATCACGAATTCGCCTATGCACCAACAAGGATCATGAGGTAGCCAAGGCATTGGAATTGGTTCAAGAGTTTGGACCCGTGGACATGAAAAAAGGATTAGAAGAGTGGAACTCGGAAGGAGGGTTAGTCTTGAGACGTGGGAAAATCTATGTGCCACTTGACAACTCTATCCGACGAGACGTTGTAAAAGCGCACCACGACGTAATACCTGCGGGACATCCGGGACAGTCTAAAACACTTGAACTAGTTTCTCGAAACTATTGGTGGCCCAGCATGACCAAGTTCATCAATGAATATATCGACGGGTGCGATCCCTGCATCCGAAACAAGCAAGACAGAGGCAAGCCTTATGGCTTCTTAAAACCCATAGACGTCTCTAGCATTCCATGGAAAAAGGTGGCATGTGACTTCATCGTCAAACTGCCTGTCTCCAAAGGATTCGATTCCATCCTTACCATCGGAGACATGGGCACGAAGCAGATCCACTTCATTCCCTGCAAAGAGACTTGTGACGCCTCCCAGACAGCCGATTTATTCATCAAAAATGTATTCAAGCTCCATGGAACCCCGGAGCATATGATCACAGACAGAGGAACACAGTTCACCTCAAAATTCATACGAGAAATCTACAAAGGAATTGGGATTGACCCTACTCCCACGACCGCCTACCACCCGCAAGGGGACGGGTTTTCAGAACGATGGAATGCGGAAATAGAACAATTCATCCGCATCTTCTGCGACTATCGCCAAGATGATTGGGCAGACCTGTTACCCATTGCCGAGTTTGCATTCAATTCTCGAGTGCACTCCGCCACGGGAATGAGCCCTTTCTTCCTCAATTACGGCTACAATCCAGAGTTCCAAGTATCACCCAACCCCACGACAAAAGTCCCAGAAGCCGAAGAAAGACTGAGGCTATTAAAAGAAGCAAGGAAAGAAGCGGAAACAGCCCTGAAATTATCAGCAGAGCGAATGAAATATTTCTACGACAAAAACGTCCGAGATGCCCCCCATTACGAAATAGGAGACAAGGTCTGGCTCAGTGCAAAGAACATCACTACCACTGCGCCCAGCAAAAAACTCGCTGCAAAACAGCTTGGTCCTTATACTATCCTCCGAAAGATAGGGGAACTCGACTATGAACTCGACCTCCCAATCTCGATGAAAATTCACCCAGTATTCCATGTACAATTACTTCACCCACACAAGGAAGATACCATTCAGGGACGAGTGCAACCACCACCACCACCAGTAGAAATTGAAGGAGAGGAAGAGTGGGAAGTTGAAAAGATCCTTGACTCAAGAAAATATCGCAGACAACTACAATTCCTAGTCAAATGGAAAGGGTATTCAACAGCCGAAAACACTTGGCAACCCGCCAAAGACCTCGAACACGCACAAGAAATGGTTGATGAATTCTATCTTAACCACCCTAGTGCAAAACGATAACTATTGTTCAGGGACGAACAATTTTTTGGGGGGGGGGGTACTGTCACGACTTGCCCCTAACTGATGCCACTACCCCTATTATGTACACACTTCTCGCATACTATACATATATTTATTCCAGACCATTCCACACTATTCCAGAATGTTCCATTCATCACGTGATCCTATTACGACCATATCACATGGCTTGGTCCCCATGTGACTTGCTAGTCATCTTGATTACCTGATGTCCGACTATTTCGGACTTGCTGATACATCAGTACCTATTATTAGTACCCGCTTCGTCATGATCACTCAGCGGGCTGTGCACTGCGCAGCATGATTACAGATACTATTACCAAGCCTTACTTAGTATGGGTTTATTCTCTCACAGACTTACCAATCCGCAGTAGTGCGCAGCATGGACTTAGTAATGCGCAGCATAGCTACACAGTATAAATAGCAGCACCTGTGTACGAGGAGCCCCTCAGCTTTTCCTCTCTGTACACAGGTGAGTACTTACAAGATAGCTACCAAGATACTTAAAGGATAATAACATCTCTGTACACAGCCAATTCTATTCGGGTGTAAGATTCCCACGCCAACGCCAACACCCCGCTCAGTCTATTCGCGGGTATACATCCATTCGAGGAACATCGGTGAATATCGAGCCTCACCCCTCTA
>KV417547.1:228349-240087 GCA_001630335.1 Athelia psychrophila | reverse complement strand
ACTGCTCGGTTGCTACTCGCGTGCGGCGTCCTCCGACTCCGCGGCCGGCTAGCCCTCATAGCCTCGGCTAGCATGACCGACTTTTTGCGGCAAAGACCGTGTTGCTGAGACCACCGCCACCTTATGACTCTAGCTCCTGTTAACTCGACGGCGAGCCGTTACTAGGTCTAGCCAACCTACCGCCGCCTCTACCACCACCTCTACCATCTCCCGTCTGATCATGAACTCGACCAGAACCTGCGCTGCTAACGGTCTTGGGCCTGTCTTCAAAACCGCCCGGCGGTTTTGAAGACAGTTTGGGGGCTATTAAAAGGTGACAGTCCTCCCGAAACGTTGTGCTCGAATGTGCGGTAGTTGCGAAATGTGAGTTGGCAGAGGTTAGTAGCAAGAGATCGTCGTCGAAAGTACCTGTTAAGCCTTCATTCGCTTTCCACTCTAAAAAGCTAACGTGTGTACAAGCATAGACAAGTGTCTAAACCGTCTTGAGAGCGCGTGCTCTCAGTACGCCTGGAAAGAGAGTTACCGCCGGTGTCGGTAGCACGAGCGGGGTACGACGTCGTGGTCGTCGAATCCCAAGAGGGGTGGTAGGAGTAGGGGAAATGAGTAACCGTGAGGCTGCTTATAAAAGGACAAATCGAAGGGGGTGGTCTAGCCACATCAGCAGTGAAGGCGGACGTGAAATATGTACAAGGAGGTAGGGAATAACCGAGCGGACGGGCACCGCAGAGCCGAGTTCCCAGTATAAAAGCCCGATAAAGGGTTTGGATAAACACTAGAAAACGACAAAGAACAATGACTCTAAACAGGACAGCAGCTAGTGCACAGTGTCCTTCTTTCGCTTGTCGTACTAAGTTATATCCTAACTCTATGAGCAGTAACTAATTATAGCCGGTTTCAATTAACAGTCGGCTAGCCTTCCTAGTCTTGGCTACCGTCAAGAGTGGAGAACAGGGGAGTCGGAACGGAGTCGGTGAAGCAAACGTCTGAGCTGTGGTTGAGCTGCGTACGGATTAGGGGCCCAATAATAAAAACCTGGTTTCGTCACCGTAATTAGTGGTTCCGTCTACAATGTTGAATGGCGCTTTCGACTTTCTGCACAATAGACTGCTCTTCACGGGCTAGCAGGCGGATGGCCAATAAAACGGCGGTACTAGTACTCCTCATTTCGTTTTGCACGAGTTTACTGTGGGTTATAACAAACAGGCTAACGTTGTTTGAAGGTTTGTTAGCTTGCCAGACTAATGTACAGAACTTGCTCAAGACTACCGTTACAAATGATGTACTGCACGTCGAGCTTGGTGGGAACCTTATAAAGGGTTAGAGACGAGCGTTTGAGCAAATAGACACTGTCATGGAATGTCAGAAGAAACACGGGCAAACTGGTGCGGAGCCAAACCGTGAAGACACACCTAAACGCTTTTCCACTTATCGAATCACTATCCAAATGACGTTTACTTATGTCTAGTGAGTGAAACAACGTCATACTGTGCCGAAACGTGGAACTTGTCAAGAAGTCTAGAGGGCGACGAAGGAAAACCGGTCACGGTGTTGCTGGTGTCTACGGAAAAGGAAGAAGAGGTTTCATAGCCAGCAAGCGTCGGTAGTCGCACCGCATTCTTATGCCTTCGTGGAAGTGGCTCCGGAGAAGGAGGTCGGATTAAGGATTCCAGGGTAGAGGTTTTATCACGGCGACGCGTATGTCGTCGTGCTCGCACATAGGAAGGACTGTCATGACACGGTCAAATCGAGGTGCCAGCAGCCACACATGCACGTGACACTTAAGTACAGGTAGCGCTAGAAACCGCGTATATGCCTCCGCCTTCTAGCAGTCATAACACCACTAGAGTCGCTAGTTCGTGGTCACAGATCATCGTAACTACATAGGTAATAAGAGCCGCACCATCTCCAGGAGCTACGGCAGGAGTAGACCGTCCAAAAGTTTCGAGCCCTTACAAAACCTCAGTGCTTCCAATCTCGATCCACCCCCACTGTACTGCCTACGGAAAGCTCTAGACACCACCTCCTTAACCTCAAATTCATGCGAGCATCTATTCGGAGGCTCTGGGAGACGGGACGACCGCGGAAAACTTCCGGGCGTCGTACAAATTCATGGCCTCCTGTGCTAAGGTCTTAGAAGAACCTTGCTTTCAGAGTCGAGATTCTTGGTCACAGGTTACACGATACTATTTGAGCGTACGCACTTTCTCCTTTACGGACCGGAAGATTTATGACACGCCCCCCAAGCGCTTGTTCGCGCGCTGCCACGAACTTTGATTTGACCCGCTCTAGACGGTCGTCGGCTTACTCCTCAACCCGTATTTTGCCGTTCAAAGCGGCTATTCGGACAGCTGGTGGCCTAGATCTCGTAGTGCTCGAGTCGTCACTCGCGAGGATCTATCAGGCCGTCTCGGTCAAATTTCCCCAGCTATCTTAAGACAATACTAGAACACTCAGAACAGGTGTCAGGTTCAGAACAGGGAACGAACAGGGCGGGCCATCATATCGCCTTTTGTGCTTTTTACTGGAGCGTAAAAAGAGCTCTCGTTAATAAGTCGTGTTCGACTTTACTCCCGAACGTACTTGTTCCGAAAGCGTGAACTTCAACGCTCTACTTTTGGTCAGTTGTTTGCGTTTATTGACGCGGTGTGTGCTGACCGCCGCAGCCTATAAACGGGTAGTGTATACGCCAGCATTAGGAAGGCGTATTATTTTTAAACTCTTTCCGATACACTACCGCTATATAAGGAAGCGTATCAAATATAAACACTGTCTTAGGCGCGCCGAGCGTATAGAACAGGTGTAAAAGATTAATTACCACATGTCTACGAATCCAATGGCCCCGAAAGGCTTAGACACACCGTGTTGAAAAACCTTTAGTTGATAGAAAGGCGTATAAAAATTGTAAGCCTTCCTAACGCCTGCTTATACGCTACGGGCGTATAAGCTGGAGCGGTCAGCGCTGTTATTATCGGTACTCGGTGTGTCATGCGTTAACCATAGGTTTTGGGATTGATACAGTATAATAACAGGCGACGGCCGGCAGTTTTTAACCTGACGTTTGTATGATACAAACGTCTAAGGTCTTTAGCGATCTAGGGGTTTAGCCAAAACAAACCTTTACGTGTGTTAACCAATTCCGTAGTTGTAGCTAATGATTCGTTCTACAATGAGTTGTTAGACCTACTGAAGAACTGAAACCACAGGAAGTAACCAGTAAATAGAACGTAAGTGGGTGTAAGTGATACGTCGAACGTGACGCCGCTGTTGGTGTTTTGTCAGGCGGGTCATAATTGTTGTCTTTATGCCGACGAGGGTTTGTCTGCCGATTATAGAGAAGAGAGCTGTGTACGAGTTTCTTATGATTCACATCACAACTTTACAATGTTGACTGGTGGTCGGGTCCGCGGGAGCCTTTAGCCTCTCGTATGAGAGGACTCATGGCAAACGTATCGTGGCCTTGGTATGAAATCGACTCGAAGTCGAATATACATTGAGACTCCCTTTTAAATCGCAACCTTACAGTGCTTCAGTCTATAAAGGTCGGACCCTAATGAATGCAAGGACTAGTCGTGGGCTGAAAGTCTCTCTCTTGTCCGTATCCGTCGAACCACTCATACGCCTGGAAGAGCACCTGCTCTGCCACGTGTACTTCCCTCTACGCGACTCGCGCCCTGCCCACCGACACTTAAGCTGCATAAAGCCACATTAAGTCCTGCAACTAAGCCGGCTTGTAGATTGTCTCCCTAGAACCTAGCATCTGCTTTGGGAAAAACACATTTCATAAATATGGGAAGTCACATCGTCTCCATTTAGTATGCTCTCCCATAATTAATAGACAGTCTATTCACGTTGTTTATACACCTAATTTTCTAGTTTTCTCCCAGTCAACAGCTCCCATTTATGTCATGTTATACGTTTGTACAGTTAATTACGAACTTAATACAAATACGTATTACGCTCTATATTAGTCCGTCCAGCCAAAACCTTGCGCATCTGGACGTCGACACCTATACTAATCTGGACCGTCAGTTCCCTGTGTGTCAGCTCTTTAAACTCCGAGTGGCTTGGTAGTGATGGGTCGCGTGTCGAGGATATGATGAGCTTAGAGTCGTCCGAGCATAACCTCGCAAGGTAGTTATAGGTGCCACAAGTTACCTAGCATCTTGCTTTTTTATACCTTGATACCTGGCATACACTATACGATGGCTGCTGCACGTCTCATGCGCGCCGTCTGGTCCACAAAAACCTCCCGCGTACTCACAAAGCTGCCCGTGCCGTCTCCCTCCGCGAACGAAGTGCTGATCAGGAATGTTGCCGTCGCCAGCAATCCCAAGGACTGGAAGTACCCAATGTAACGTGCCAACCCTACATCCGCTACCGTACATCCATTAACCAAAGATGGCGTGTCCGCAGATGGTACCCTGGATGGGAATCAGTCGAAGGGAATGATGTCGCGGGCTACATCGAAGGCGTGGGCAGTGGTGTAGCGGCGCTGAAACCGGGGGACAAGGTGCGTTCAATGCCATTCCGAAACTGCTATACGAGTCTCACGAATACGTTCCTCAGGTCGCGGCGTACACAAAGATGCGAACTGACCAGAAGTACGGAGGCTACGCGGAGTTCTCGGTACGCTGCCGGCCGCTCAATTCTCTCCCCCACCAATCTTAAACGTTGAACACCGATGTCGTCCTGACATGCAGGTATCCCCCGCAACCACAGTCATTCCTTTAGGCCCTAAGGTCTCTTTCGAAGAAGCCTGCACTCTTCCCCTGGCCTGTTCGTCTCACGTGACACTCTCGACTGCACCTCCTACTAACGTATCGTGTACCCTAGTCATGACCGCGGCAATCGGCCTCTACAAGCGCCTCGGGCTGCCCACTCCCGAAAACCGCCCTCCAAGCCCTATCCCCGTCGTCATCTACGGGGCCAGCTCCGTGGTCGGCTCGTATGCCGTCCAGCTCGCGAAGCTGTCCAACCTGCGGGTCATCGGGATAGCGGGCGCATCTGCGGACATCCCGCGCGAACTGGGCGCCGACGAAGGTAATGCCAATATCAATTCCTGCGCTATACTTTTGAAGTCTCAATCGCGCCTATATATATATATGCTCACTATGTTGCACCTTATTTACAGTCATCGACTATCGCGGGAAAACACCCTCGCAGCTGGCCTCTGCGATCGGCGACGCGCTAGACGGCCAAGGCTCCTCCGCGCACTACGCATTCGACTGCATTTCCACCGCCGACTCCGTCCTCACGCTGGGCAAGGCGCTCGAGCATCAAGGCGGATACTTAACGACGGTGCTCGAGAGCGCAGAGGAAGCCGTCTCGCAGCTCCCGAAATCGGTGACGCATGTGGGGCGGACGGCCGTCCGCACGGCACACGGCGAGAACGAGGAATTTGCGGACCATCTGTACAAGCAGCTCGGTGCGTGGATCGAGGAAGGGAAGTTCCGGGGGAGCAAGGTATGATAATGGATTGGTAATATCATTGGTGGGGCTATAGCTGACGCCGATGTTTGCTATTTTGCAGTTTAGGGTCATGCCGGGTGGCCTGCAGGCCGTCGACGAGGGCCTGAGGATATTGCAGGATGGGGAAGTGAGGGGGTTCAAGCTCGTGTATCGTATCGCGGAGACCCCGCCGTGAATATTCAACGTTCAACGCTCGACGTTCGATGGGCAGCATTATTACCAAATCCCGTTGTAGAGTCAGATCCGCAGCAGCTGCTGCAGCAACTCGATTTGAAGCCAGTTGAAGCCCCATACTTAGGCGCACCAGTGACCACAAGACCACAAGCACCACATTTGTATTACTTATTACATTCGGAAGGGCTCGGAATGAAGTATGTATGTCGTCTTAGCTCAGCTGCATATTCAATAGCAGGTATAGGCTCGTAATCGCCTGTATGAACCGAACAAGCTTGACAGCTGTTCCGGAAGTCCCTGGCCCAAGGCGTTTTCTTCTTCTTTTCATGAAGCGCCCGCCCCCCCGCAACGAAGCCGAGATCACGAAATTGTTGAGCCGTGCTTCGTTCCCCGTCGGTGCCCTCCCAGCATACCCAAAGCATGCCAATCCTCTGCTATCATATAGAAGATCGATTAGTCTTATTACGAGATCTCGTAAGTTCCCATGTCGTAGGCTGCCGCCCGTGACTGCGTGGATCAGGTGTTGCTGTTGCCACCGGATATCGGTCAAGCTGAGATGACTCTGACGTTGTTGGACGAGCTGCTTAGAGTCGATACATATTACATTCACGGCCCCATTCCCGGCGGCGATGGACTGAATATCATTTTCAGGCTTCAGCCTACGGTACCGAGTCTATAGTAGAGTTACATAAGTACATGAAACTGATCTAGGCCCACAGTAGTTACCAGGGCAATACCAGGGTCAATATTTGGCCGATCGCTCATCTCAATTTCGGACTGTGACATCGTCCTGAATGCTTTCTCCCCTACAAGTAAACCTCAATATCTGCTGAATCGCTCTTATATCTGGGACTGATCGACTGGTCTCGCATGGATCCTACACTGCTACAGCACACGCGAGGCGTGGCCTGTATTGCCGTGTGCGCATTGACCGTGCGCTCACCCCATCATTTCTCAGCACGCCATCTAACCAACATCTAACACACCCCAGGTTGTAGCATGGGACTGGGCTCTGTCACTTGAGGAGGAGGTTCGAATGGTGAAGAGATGTGGACGCAGTCGTGCAGTCTTGGGTTATTTCCTTGCACGGACCAGCGGCTTGATGGGATGTATTGTGGCCTTGGTTTTTGTCACCGGGGTCCCCCAAGGTAAGCCCAGACTACGTGTTTTGGGTTTCGCATATAAGACCTCACCGTCATATCCACAGACAAAAACTGGTGTACAACCATGTTCAATTGGATTGGCGTCATGTACATGACTGGAAGCGCCGCTAAGGCATATCTCTTTCTTCTTCGCGTCCGCGCAATCTATGATAATTCCAAGCTAGTAACGCTGTTATCTGGCGTGGGTTGGCTTGCCATGGTGTGCGCGCGGATGTCGGTTTCATTTTCGCTAGGTACTTCTGTGAGTCCAGCATTAATAGACCTCCACGTTGCTGTTGAGCACTCACATTGGGAGAAATCATCAGCATTTAAAACAGACTGGTCACTGCACAATTACCGATATGGGATCATCGACCATTTTTTCATTATGGTTGAATTTGGCATACGATACCTGCATATTTCTCTCGGTTTCCGTCCGACTGGCCTCCTACACGAAATTAGCAGGGACGCCTTGGATTTCCTCGTTCGTCGGAGGGCATGGGCTTCCTCACACAATGCGCCATCTTCTATGGGATGGACAGATGTACTTTAGGTACGTTCTAGTCCTCGTTACTATGGTTTGTGGTGTTAATCGCAATCTCTCTAGCATCACCATTTTGTTCACCCTGCTAGCAGCCATCGTTGCCATTTCACCAGTCAACCCAATTTACCAAGGGATTTCTTCCATGCCGGCATTTGCCATGGAATCCCTCATGACTTGCCAAGTCTTTCGCGCCATGATTCTGCGATCGTTGCGCCCTACCGAGGACGTTAAATTTTCTATGGCGCCAGCGGAGGCATGCACAACAGCGACATCTCTCTACGAGCTCGATACGTTTTTGGAACTTCGAATACGAACAACGAGCATTGGGCACGAGCAAGTTGAGTGAACATCCTCGTTATAGGGCAGGGGCGGATGTGCTATGAGAATGTAACAGTTGGCCAATGCAATTAATCGTTATCCAGAAGGTTATATTAAACGAGACGCTATATGGCTTCATTGTCGCTTTCGTCGTCGTCGTCGTCTTCCTCCACCCACTCCTCCGACTCGATGGTATCGTTTTCTTCTCGTGTTTCAAACTGTCCCGTTATTGGAGTTCCAGCCCAAAGCCCCCTCCCCCTTTGGGGTCGTTCTGACACTCTCCACGCCGCATCTTACCCTCTAGGAGGATAAAGGCCGACAGCACCTCAGGCGCGTGGTTGAGCAGCATCTCGCGCTCAGATACATTTGCTATTAAAACAGGAGAGCTTGTTCTTCCGTTTGGTGCTGTGTAAGTCGCGATGGGTTGATCAGGATAGTTGGAATTGTATAACTGCTCGGATTGATTAGTAAAGGGATGACAGTAGTGGTAGAAGCAAAAAGTACGCACTGCGAGCCGGAAGTTCTTGTCCGATTTCCAGTAGTATAGGGAGCCGTCGAATGTCATGAAGCGCACTGGACTTGAGGCAACAATTTAGATAACTGAATGTGCAGAGGGATTGATAAGATTAACTATTTGTCGGGTAACGTCCCTTTCTTTAGCCACTTGTTCACCGACACCTTCGTCTTTCCCTCCCCATTCGCCTCGTAGAACGCCACTCTGTCGGGCAGCACTTCATTCTGCTGGATGGCCGCTAGCTTTCGTTCGCCTGAACAAATATATGAAGTGCCACCAGCTCACATGCCGCGTGCCGCGCATCATGTGCTTGTCCTCTACTCCTCGCTCTTCAACGCTTGCAAGAGCGTAAACTTCCAGCTGGGCGCGCACTACGGTTTACCGCTCTAGATGATGTGCCCAAGCGCTCTGAACAACCATACACACTAATAAGGTCGCAAACAAATACTGGGACTGTAAAACCGTCTCCTATTAGCGCAACTTGTACGAGTGCGCGAAAGGAAACCTGCTAGAAGCTTCGCAATGGTAGTGCGAGTAACTGCGGCTAGTAACGGGGCCACGACACTACATGCACGGCAGCGAAAATAGGCTTTCACACTAGCTGGTAACTGGGGGGCACAATCCAAAGAGTAGCTTCCTCTGGTTCCTCGACAGGATGTGTGTCCGCTGAAAGCGCGTCTTGGAGCAAAAGAACTTAGGCAGTACGTGTTGGGGAAAGAGGTCGGAATAGAACACAGTTCGAAACACCGCTTTAGCTGGTGAGTGGTTTGTGTCTTCTGTGAGCTCTGGTATAAAGAACTATGACGTTCGGACAATAGCGTACAGCTGCGCGGAAGGTTCCACACGGACTGATGGGGGACAAGTTTAGTATCTAAGTGAGAATATAGGATATCCTTTCGCGCTGCAGTCCAGATTAGCTCGAGTACTCTGACGAAGGGCTTCTGTCGTATAAGAAGGGATCGTGGACCTGTACCCCGATGCTCCTATAGCAGTTTCGGTAAAGGTGGCGGAAGATAAGGTTCCACTCATAGAAAGCGTGACCTAAAAAATAAGACAGATATTGTGGTCATAGTGTTCTAGGTGCAACTAGCCATGTTCGTGTTATAGACGTGCTCATAGTCACTGAGTCTGGAAGCTCCGAACCGAAGGTTTCTGGGGGCGTGCGCACCTTTGCGCACGCTCGCAAAGAGAGCTACGGTATTTCAGCGACAGCTCTTGCCGTGATGGTTCCTGTTCCTGCCCTTTATGAGCTGACACTTGCGCCTACCCCTTTGGCACCAGATGCAATTGGGGCACCAATACCCCTTCGTATACACCCTTCTCATGTGCTTCCTACACTTCGACTCCCACGTCTCCCCCCTGTGCTAGTGGTTGGACCATACGGGTAAGAAGAACGAATAGGACAAGCGAGAGGGTTGAAGCTACGATTGGCATGAGATCGATCAGGGCGAAGAAGCGGTAAGCGGTGAAGGTCTTGAAGCCAGTAAACAGAGCGAGAAGGTTGGAGCGGCGTAGCAAGGCTTGTGGAATTATGGACCAGAGGCGGCGGAACTAACCCGCCGATACGGGTCTTACAAGTCGGTGACAGAGCGAGGGAGGCGCTTTGAGGTGTCGCTACAGCGGGGCCAGCTAGAGGGTGTGCTTGATGGTCACAAACTGATGCTTCTGCAACGCTACGTCTTGGAGCTCCCTGTTCCCCGCGACCTTCACCGTCTCGCGACCCGCCTCTCGGCCTTCTGTCACGTATACGAGTGCTACGACGCGCTGATAGAAGGAAGGGCGCTCGAGCAGAAGCACCTGGCGCAAGACTTCTTCGTCTTCCTCCGAAACCGCCCCTACGCTATACCTCTTGTGCTGCTACTATGGCTGTCGCTGTCCCTTCTGCTCGCACCTGCGTGCCGCGTGTTCGAGAAACGTCTGGGGCTATGCCTAATGTGGGTTCTGCGGACCGCGAGGAGAAGCGGCAGAGAGGTCGACCCTCCGGGACGACGGCTCCATGGAAAAAGCGGAAAAGCCGGGAGATAGGGCAGGGGAGCTTCTCGGTCGTTTCCACCTGGCAACTGAGGGCTCTCGAGAGGGTAAGCTTCCGACCTATTTCCTTTCTTCGCGGTCCAGCGAATACGGAAGTAAGGACCGCTTGACCCGAGTGTCAAAGGAAACGGTACCTGCGGTGACTCCAGCTTCCGGTGATTGTCATTCTAGGTCAGTGGTGGTAATCGGCGGGAGCTGTTAAGGGAAGAGTTTGCCGGGAAGTAGTAGTGAAGGGGACTATCGTTGGGATCGTACGCTGCGTTTGCTGCGTTTGACCTATAGAAGGTCCTCCCTAGATGGTGTCGGCTGGTTTTGGTGGGGGAGCCTCTTTCCGGGTGAGATCAGGCTCTTCAGGGTAGAGGCTGGTTCCCAGCATGAAGCTCGAGTTAGCGGGTGGGTAGACGCAGATGGTGCTATAGACTCAGGAGCAAAGCCCTGTCTAAGTGTTTTGCCAGAAGTTGCGAGCGAGCGGCGAAGGTATAACGGCTGTTTGAGCGCGCACGCGCAGGGGTGGAGCGTGGGGGGCGAATGAAATGGTTCGCGCACCGTACCCTGTTACGGAGCCTCTAGGCGCTTGTTATGGAACTCCCAAACGTGAGGTGCGAAGAAGTCTCACGGCTACAGAGACAGAGACAGAGACCACTTCATCCAGGGCGCAGCGCGTAGCTATCCGACGGCAACGACAGCCTGGTTCTCCCTTCGAAGCTCCCTCTTCACTTAACCCTTGCCTCAGCCAATGATCGTCGCTACTAATCCCGGGTTCAACTTTCTCCGCTCGGCTAATGCGACGGACGCAACGTCACGGACCTTTCAGTTCAAGACCTGCTTATCGTACCGAAGTTATCGGCACAATGACAGTATAATCGACAACCAGTGATGCAGAAGGAGGTGTTGAACTTGGCGGTAGTAGCTCTTTGCCTGACCGGCACCGAGCCCTAGAAAGCCGGCGTAGAGGCGAAATGCTTCCCTCGCGGCAAACCTATCACCTCCTAATACTGTATCTCAGGTTCGGCTTCTTCCGCCACAACGACATTTCATATTGTAGGCGGGAAAGTTATGCTGGTCATCGTCTTGGGTTAAGACGACACGCTGAGCCGACGACGCGTTGCCTGCTTGCAGAGCTTTTCCTACACACTAACTACGTGTCGTCGTAGCTTAACTCGCGCAACGACGCGCCAACTAGTACGTACTAGTACGAGGTCGGACTCTCGGCGACGCGTAGATGCGTTGAGACGTGTGGCGACGCGCCAAACCGCTGCCACTGGCGACGCAGCCCGGAAACTAAGGTAGGACAGCTGCTTCACGCTGGTGGCGTGTTGGTGGCGTAGTGCCAGGTTTACGTATTCATATATGTTGTGTTGTCGTAGAGGAGTAGGGGGATGGTGGGGGTGGAACTGGGTACCTGAGGGTCAACTGTGAGCAGTTGAGAAGGGTCGGTCAGAGGGACCAGAAGCTGAGCATGTCGCACGCGCTACGCGCGTAGAGGGAGAGGTGCCTGTGGAGGTTGTGGGACATGTGAGAGGCGTGCCGTCTAAGGCGTCGGTGA
>KV417547.1:199167-219533 GCA_001630335.1 Athelia psychrophila | reverse complement strand
GGTTCAACTTTCTCCGCTCGGCTAATGCGACGGACGCAACGTCACGGACCTTTCAGTTCAAGACCTGCTTATCGTACCGAAGTTATCGGCACAATGACAGTATAATCGACAACCAGTGATGCAGAAGGAGGTGTTGAACTTGGCGGTAGTAGCTCTTTGCCTGACCGGCACCGAGCCCTAGAAAGCCGGCGTAGAGGCGAAATGCTTCCCTCGCGGCAAACCTATCACCTCCTAATACTGTATCTCAGGTTCGGCTTCTTCCGCCACAACGACATTTCATATTGTAGGCGGGAAAGTTATGCTGGTCATCGTCTTGGGTTAAGACGACACGCTGAGCCGACGACGCGTTGCCTGCTTGCAGAGCTTTTCCTACACACTAACTACGTGTCGTCGTAGCTTAACTCGCGCAACGACGCGCCAACTAGTACGTACTAGTACGAGGTCGGACTCTCGGCGACGCGTAGATGCGTTGAGACGTGTGGCGACGCGCCAAACCGCTGCCACTGGCGACGCAGCCCGGAAACTAAGGTAGGACAGCTGCTTCACGCTGGTGGCGTGTTGGTGGCGTAGTGCCAGGTTTGCATATTCATATATGTTGTGTTGTCGTAGAGGAGTAGGGGGATGGTGGGGGTGGAACTGGGTACCTGAGGGTCAACTGTGAGCACTTGAGAAGGGTCGGTCAGAGGGACCAGAAGCTGAGCATGTCGCACGCGCTACGCGCGTAGAGGGAGAGGTGCCTGTGGAGGTTGTGGGACATGTGAGAGGCGTGCCGTCTAAGTCGTCGGTGGCGACCACCGTGAAGTATATAAACAAGTCCGCTTGCTTTCGATCGCCGGTAGGTCGTCTTACTTCACGACGGGCTGTCTCACCGCAAGATGCTCCGCTTACCCCTCCCTTTCTGCTTCCACAGCCACTTGTTCACCGATTTCTTTCCCTGCAATGGGCTGTTTATCAATTAGAATAGTTAGGGAGACGTGTAAGTCAATAGATTTAACAACGGAGTTCAGGTCACGCGAAGTACTGTAAGCTGCCGAGGGATATGATGACCTTTAGCCTGTTCTTGAAGGCCGAGCGTCACGCATGAAAAACGAAGATGGTGATGACAGTAGGGAAATGATTAGTTAGGCTCGTCAATATGTTAAGGCTGATAGGACTAGTTGGGTAGCGCTGAATGTGTCGTGGTTTGCCTTCTTGTTCGAGAGGACAAAACTATCGTTTACATAGACTCGCGCTCTACGACGAGTTGGTGCGCGGACTCCACGACAGACGGAAATAGGAGGATCTCCCATTCTACGCCGCACCTCTCACAGTCTTGCTGGGGTTTCCCCCTCCCCCGAAACCCGACCTTGAGGTTATTGCCCTGTCAAACTTTGTGCTCTTCTTTTGCTATGGTAGCTCAGCCTCCTCACCCACCTCCTTCTCTGCTGCTGCTGCTTTCGCTGTTACTTCGGTATCTCGCAGAGCAAATTATATTGGAAGACCTATTGCTAATTAACGTAACCGGTTGACAATGTAAGAATATCGTGTAGGCGAGGAAGACGGGATACTGCTCCTACAAGTGAGTTGAACGAGCACGGGTTACGAGCAACAAGCATAAGCTTCAAGGTTTTTGCATAGCTCGAGCATCTCTCTACAGCGACAACACGTACGGAGGCGACCGCGGTATCTTTTAAATTGCAGGAGCCATCCCGCGTTGCTAGCGTCTTAGTACCGCGCTTTCTGAACCGTTCAGTACTCCCTAAGGTACCGTTTACGACCATACCTGCTTTAGGGAACCATTTAACCCAACTGACCACTTTACCGTTGCTACCGACGATCGTCCCACTTGTTTTACCACTACGATCTCTCTAACGCTAATTGTGGTGTTTGGTATCATTGCTCCTGATCTTGCATGGATTTCATGTAGACAGGTAGGGTATCTTCCACCGCGTAACACACTCCTTCCGGTACGGGAGGCTGCTTGCTCCTTTAGGTTCCGCAGGGACAATTAAAGCACATCCTCCGGTCAGCCTGCCTTTGGCTCTCTTTATACGTCCATAGCATACGGTTTAAGTTGGTATTACTTTTTTACCAGCTCACTAGGGTATAGCCATTAACACGTCACTGGTCAGACAAAATCTACGACTACTAAAGAGGGTTACACTCACGAGTTGTCGTTGCACCTCCAGATAATTACGACCTGAGTGTCTTCATGGATCGCTTTTACGTTGGCTGTAGGCGCGTGTGTGGTACCGTTCGGTTGGGTGCGGTCTATTGTCGCAATGATCGAACCTTAATAGTATCTAACGCGCCTGCGCTTCTTCTTTCTCTATACGGAATCGCCGCGAAGGTCAGTACATGTACTGCGGTTAGGTTAACTTGTACCAACATGTGGTCAAAAACAGACACCTATACTGCCACTCCAGAATATACGCTTTGGGTTTTGTGCATCAGACCCGAATGGAACCCCCTGGGGCCACTGTTTCTGGTTCCGGTGTTACGTAGGGTAGTGCGGCGACCAGGCACGCTCCTTTATCGGGTCCTGACGTGCTGACGCAGGTGTAGAGAAGTGGTAAGCTTGGAGGAGAAGTTCACTGTCTCGGGTCAGGGTACGATGTTGGACCCCACACAATCTACAACCAATCTACCGCACGACTCTTTACTACCCCACTCGCGTGCCAGTTACGCGTGTGCCGTTATGTCCGGTGCGGAGCGCACACGACATCGTCACATCCTAGGTACGCTCTGGTCACCTAGTCAGGATCTATATTCTCGCTAAGTCGTCTATAACTCCAAATGAACATCCCCTCTTTCGTAAGTCCTGCTACAGTGTCAGGCTTTAACTCTACTCGCTAGCCGGTTTATAACTGGGACCATAACGGGACCATTGATGACACCCGGATCTAGTCAAAGTACATGAATACATTGAGATGATATCTGAGCCATGGCATCCGACTTCGGACTTTTACTATCAGGTAGCGGCGGCCGTTACCCCGGCACGTACATTATACATAGCTGAGATTCGTCGAGCAGATTGTTGCAGTCTCAGTAGAGTCGAGGCAAGCGGCTTGCGAAACTGGCTATAGGCCACCGTTGTCGTTGTGGACTAGGTGCGTCAGTGCCCGCCGTCGGATGCTGTACCCTTGAATGCTCTAGAGCATTATTCTGATTAGCTAGAAGATATACTATCGTCTCCTAACCGTACGAAACCCATACGACCCTCCCGTGGCTGCCCCTTGCTTCGTGCCGAGTTGTTAAAGCACTAGAGCCGAAGCAACGCGCCCTAATCATCGCTGCTAGTAACCGACTCCGTTCCCAATTCACTTCTCCCTCGAAGCTTCCCTCTTGGTCCGACAGCAACGGCAGCCTATCGATGCGCGACGCGGGACCTACTTCACCAGAGACAGAGACAGAGACATCGGCACTCTGAAGAAGCGTGGAGTGCAAACCCTCAAGGTATTGTTCGCGGATCTCCGAGGCATTGTCCCATGCCACGCGCTTGGTAAAGTAAGCGGGGGGTGCGAGGTGGGGACGCGCACGCGCGAGTTTGTCGGCAATATGGAAGCGGCGAGCGAGCGTTGAAGACCGTTTTGTGAATCTGTCCCGAAACGAGGACTCAGATATCGTGGTAGACGCAGATGGGTGGACGATTGAGCTGAAGGTACGACCCTTAGTCGGCGATGGAACTTCTCGGACTACAGTGTGTCCTTCCCCAAGAGGGTGGTTTTGGTCGGCTGTGGTAGATCCCTCCTGGAAGTTATCCAGTTTGCGTCGTTTGCGTCGCATGCTAGGGTTGCTATCAGGGGAAGTGATGATGAAGGGCCGTTTGAGAAGGGAATTGTCGAGGGCGGCTAATGGTGGTGACTGGATCTTACTGTTAGTGGCCTTCGACCTCAGTGGCGTCCATGGCAAAGGAAACTGTGAGCCCAGTTCGCTAGGAATGAAGGCATGATCGACCTGGCGTTTCTTGCCTTTATCCAGCCTTCGAATGGGAGAGCTCTCGGGAGTCAACGGTCCACCTTTGCTGGCTCTTCGAGGGGACGCGATAGAGGGCCGAAAAGGCGAAACAGGTACCTCGGCAGCAGGGCCTCCCAGCTGGAGAGACGGCGAAGAGGAGTGCCAGGCGTCTTGGGTGTAATCCGTATCGGGGTCTGCAAAGAGCTTGTGCGCCGTGCGTCCACGCTCGTCTTCCCTGTCGCTGTCGGTATCATCGTCGTGTTCTCCATATCGCATCCCCGCCAAAGCCTCCTTCTGCTTCTTCAGAACGCGGTCCACGAAGACGAGCTCGCGGGAAGGAAGGTAGTCGCGCAACATCGTGAGCATATGCACTGTCTTCCGGCTCTCCGCCCAGCGCTCTGCCACTTCCAGCGCCCCTTGTCCCTCGAGGTTCTGCATTGCAACGTCTTCGTAGTCAAACACTGGTAGCTCGTGTGGGAGATCGACCGGAGCGACATCGCTGTGGAGTTTCGCGGAGGGAGCGAGACAGTGGCTGAACATTTTGGGCATAGCCGCCCAATCAAGGCGGCGGAGACCAGGTATTAAGGTGTTCGGAACGATGCGGCGAGGTTGGAAGAGCGAGACAAATGACCGAAGTTCTGGAAGTGGCGAATGGCGAAGAAGCGGGACTAGCTAGAGTACGGTTAGCATCGAAGTTGGGAGAGCGAACAGGATAAGCAAGCAGAATGAACATACCAGGTTGGTGATCGTGTCCCCCCTCTGCACGCTCAACTTCACATCCTTCATGTACTCTTCCCACATATGCTTCCCCATAACCACGGGGTTAACGTAGACCACGGTTTCCCCATCCGCGTTCACAGTCGAGTATTTCCCGTCCTTGTCCTTGGTAGTGCCGTTCTCGACAGCGACTTTATGGCATCGAGAGAAACGCTCGCACGCGTGGAAGCGCGTGCGGGGGTCTTTGGAGGCCAGGCCGCGAAGGTCTGAGTCACTGATACTCGTGTAGATGTTGTGCTTGTACCGATCAACGTGGATCTTGTGATACTGGTGTTATAGACAGAATAACAAATACAGTGCAAAAGTGACTCACCTTGGAATAGAAGGCGGTGGATATGGCTTTGAGGATATCCTCGTAGCCCCATGTCCAGGTGTTGAGGAAGAATATGCTGTTTTCGGGAAGCAGTCTCATAAGCTCGATTAGACCTGACGTCGCGCTTTCCTATAGGGTATAACAGTGAATCTATGATTTGAACAGGGGGTAGTCAGGCACACCTTGGAAGGCGCGTCGACATGCGATAACAGGCTTGCAGTATCAAGAAATATGGTCTCGAGTGTCTTCTGTGTTTGGTGAGTGGTCGATTTCGCCACAAAGCTTGACACAAGATAAGGCTGGAGAAAGGGGTTGTGCATGACGGATTCAAGAAAACGAGGTTCTGCGCGAAAGTCGCCTGTGTGTAGGACAGCTCCTTGGTCTCCTTCGATGAGAAACCTAACACGGGGGGTCAATGATCAATCACACTTTCGGATAAACGCGACGGCACGTACATCACAGCACCGGGGCAATGATTGGCGTCAATGAGCGTGATGGTAACGCTTCGAAGATCGTCCAAAGGAAAGCGCGTGGGCGTGTTCAACGCGATTGTCCTCTGCCAAAATGTCAGGGTCATAAACAAAGCCTGGAATGATCACACATACCAACAAGTCTCGCGAACCCGTGTAGTAGATCTCGCCATTTGGCATCACGCGCGGGTCAACCTTCAAATGCGAGAACGTTCGCAGCTTCTCGCTCCTCAGCTCCTGTTCGTGTAGCGCGCGTTCGCCGTACACTTCGTGCCGTAACAGCATTTCCTTCGCATCGATCGAGCATATGACCTGGTAGCCAAATGATTTAGCTGAAAGCCCACCGATGTGGTCCGTGTGGGTATGAGTCAACAGGTGCAGGGCTGGCGCGACCTGCAAATTGCTCGAGTCCGTGAAATCATCGACGCGGATGTTGTATGGGAGGATAAAAGAGTTGTATGGGGTTCCAGGTGGCATATTAGACGTCAGTCGTTGACTTGAGTATATACATACACGGCCAAACCGCGCTAGCGGTCATTTTAAGCTAAATAGTTTATCGTCTTCTAGCACGCCGGAATGACATCTGTTTTCTCATCTAACGGAGACTTTTTCTTTGTTGCGACGGCCATCTCGTAAATAGGCTCTAACTGGCCCTAATTTATAGTGATCTCCGAATCGCAAACCAAGCCGAGGTTTACGTCCTGATGGCATTCAACTGAAGCCTAAACTATGCTCTAAGGTATCACATCTCATTGATACGGGCTACAACGTTGATCAGACGTCCAGCGCAGGCCCTACCTAAGAGCCTCAGACGAGACTTAGCAAAATTCTCGCTAAGTCCGTAGACGCTTCCCGCAGGACACGTCACACTAAACTTACCCTTCAACTGCTACCATCCACAGTTCAGCCCCTGCCTTCCTCTCCCCTGCTACATCTCCCCTCGCCTTAGGTCTTCTCCGACTACTGTCTTAGCTCAAGGAGTCATTCATGTGAGCCAATGCATTGCTATACTCATGGTTCTTTCCCCTCACCCCTTGCATTTTTCTACCACAGGCTCAGTACTCCCACACATGCACTGACGCAACCCCCAACATCATTCCCATCCTCATTGTAGTCAGCACCCCCATTCTTGCCTTCCCTTTCCCACTCCCGTCCTGCACCCCAATCCCGCGCCCACGGCCCATTTTGAAGGCTTGGTGCCCTCAATCCCAACACTCTTTCTATCATGTTTAGATATCTCGGATAGTTATTACAGTACTAGTGCCATGTTGTATGTAGCATAAATAAATGGATATATTTCATTCAAAACAAAATCCCCGCTGATCCCAGAATCCCCGCTGACCCCAGTTTTATGCTGAAATTACCTATGCAGCTAGACATCTATCTGACGTCTGCCGAATGGCCAGTCTACTGGACACCTGGCAGGTCATATCCTCTGAGGCTCAAGTGCGTGACATAAAATCTATGATAAACTATATAGGCGGTTTTGGTAATGAAATGGGCCCTATCAAAGAGGGGCGCCAAGGGGTCCCTGAGAGGTCTAGCACGGATTGGCCGTGTAGCCAGTGTGATAGGAGGTTCGGGTCGAGTGGGCAGACTCGATGGAACGTCAACGTGACGGACGCGTCTCAGAGTCAGAGCACTAATTCATCCGCAATCGCGTGAACTTCGAGCGCCCAATTTCTGGCAAGCGCTTCTTCCGATCCAACCGCGTTACAGCAAATGAGCAGCTGTCTTTACTTGTATCTATCTCATGCAAAACCTGCATTGATCTGCCTCTGTTAAGGAGACCATAACTCGAGAGATCTTGCCTACCAGGATGTTACCGCAATCCAACCACAACCGGTGACTCACTGGCCCTAGTGTCCCGGACAAACATCTAGCAGAATACCGCATGCAAGTCCGTCAATGATGGGCACAGACAAGCGACCTAATCTTGCGCTTATGCTGGACAGCATACCTATGCAAGATAGGCAGATCGTCGACCTCTCGGGTCGCGGAGCCGATCTTCCGTGCCTTCCAGGTGGCGTTGTAATATCCAGGTATTGCAGTGGAGGGAGGTAATCTTATGAGCACGAATATTCATGACCGATTCGCTGCTCATGCATCCCCGGATTTTCGGAGGTCTGATTTCCGTGGTGGCTCAGCTTCCACACCCTTGCTAACCCCACCACTGACATTACCAAGTACAGCCTAATATATCTCATCGCTGCCCTCGCACCGTGACTGGTGTACCTGCGGATGATCGGTACCTCCATGATGGATAATATCCCCTTTCTCAGTGGCTTCACGATGATGGGCTCGGCTCACAGGCACGGATTGAAGCTGATTACATGATACAGGTGTGATACAGTTGTGATGCAGTAGAAAAGTAAGAGACGGTACTATACAACATTCTTGGTCGATATGGCCGATATCTACATTCCCGAGAGTAGACGCCTTCGAATTACCCACCCTTCCCAACCTGTCCTCCCACCTATCTTCTCTCCAGCAACCATCTCGTACGCCTCCAGTTCCATTTCCTGCATTACCGCTGCGACGATAAGGCCGGCCCCATTGGAGAGTGTCTGCGTGCACGCAGCGGTCCTCACCATATGACGGGTGGCGTCGAAGACGTTGACATCCGCACATTTGGTGTATGCTGAGTTGGACCAAACTGGAGATCGCTGAACGGCCTCGATCTCAGCGACACTGCGCGATTGGAGGTTGGACCACTGTACCCTCGTGAGTGGTAGCGGGCGGCTGTATGTTCTGCTTGAAAGACACTGCTTCTGGCAAAAGCTGACAGGCTCTTGAGAAGAAGAAATCTATAACTAGAGCTACTGAATTGTTTCGATGCTGACTGTATTTAGAAGTAAGTAGCCAAAGCGAGATAAGTATATGACTGGAGCATAAGTGGCGTGCAAAGTTAAAACAACATCTGACGTCGGCCTTTGTATCAATTCCACGTGCCTTTACAGCCTTCTCTGTCTCCCTCAACCACAACGCACATCGCAAACATGCACCAATGTCTCAGAATATCTGAAGTTCTAACCATGATATTCGACTCCTGCGACAACGGGTCATTGAAACGCATCGTGAAACTCTACCCGCTCGTACTCGTCTGCAAAATGTTCGCCGAGCCTGCCCTTGATTTGCTTTGGGGAGATCCAGAAGCCGAGGTCGATCTGATGGACATGTTGAATTGTCTTCCTTCCAATGTGTGGGCTGATGGCACTTCGAAAGAAAGAGTGGGACCTTTTCTAGGCGATCTTTGCACTATGCTCATTACACTATAAGCAGGTGTTCGCTTCCGGTTACGCACTCTCGCCTTATGACTTGGAAAGATTGCGATACTATTCACGGCGTATTAAATCTCTTTCTGTATCATGGAATGTGCTCGAAGGGGCGACGCCGCCACGGCACGTTATTGGTTATGGTGTTCTACAAGCTATACACGACTATAGTATATAGTAACACCACGCCGGAGGACGGTGCGATATGCCCCAAGCTTCGCAGGCTGCAATGGCGCGAGACGGAATGGGGCTCATTGGATCATATGGGTCTCTTCCTTGGCCCCAATGTTACAGCTGTGGAGGTCGACCTTGCAGCGGCTGCATCGGAGTCAACACTCGCACAACAGGCCACAAATATCGCCCAAATCCTCTCCCACAGCCGGAATCTCCTGTCACTCGAATTAAAGGATGACGGTGAGGGCTCAATCCTGGCGCAAGAGCTCCATAATTTGGTGCTTAATCTCGGCAGGCTTGAAAGTGTCTCATGCTGCTGCATCCCCTGGATCGAAAATGATGCAGCGCTGTACGCACTGGCACGCCTACCGGCGCTTCAATCCATCGGGATTCTGACTATCGATGATAGCGCTGTGCCCAGAACCCCGCGCTCCGTCCAAACTTTCAGCCATCTTGTGGATGTCAATATCCTGATCGAATCCTTAGAAGCAGCCACCGCATTCACTGGATTGATGCTCGAATCACCACTGGAGGAACTGCTTGTGCAGACTCTGCATCACCCTTCGCTCTCTGCGGTATCGGACTTCTTCACCGGATTAAAACTCTTGGAAAATCGTGTCCGACTAAGGTGCATCAACGTCACATGTGTCGAAGATGCCCCACCACAAATTGAGGATGAAGAACCACCAAGGCTCGATCCACTCGTTCTGGAATCCTTGTTGGAGTACACCAGTTTGGAGACTGTCGTAATTGATCCATATCTTTCGATGCACAATGTGGATGATAATTTGTTGAGGCGCATGGCGGAGGCGTGGCCACGTCTTGAACACCTCGCGCTTGGACCATTTCATGGGTGCAGATGGCCTTCGAAGGTTACAGTCGAGGGGCTCCGGGCCTTTCAGAGTTGTCCAAACCTGAAACGAGTTGAGCTGGCCTTGGACGCGACGATTGCCACAACCCCCGATGATTTATCACGGTCGGGAGGGCTTTGCAACAAAAGCTTGAGCACCCTCGACGCTTTACAGTCAACCATCTCCGATCCTCGCTCTCTAGCAGCAGCTCTCATGGACATGTTCCCCAACCTGGAGCAAATCGAGGCGTGGGACGGATACGACGAGGGCGACGAGCACGAAACAGAACAGCACGACCTCTGGTACGAGTGCAAAGAGTCTTACAAATGGTTCGTGGCAATTCGGAAGTTAATGAAAGGTGAGATCTCTTGATTGCATACATGTTCGTAGTGTATGTGTACTTAATCTGCACACTGATACAGCAGAACTCTCAGATGAGGGCGCGGCATGAGTGCCCAAGCGAGCAATCTAGTGTGGGGAGGAGGACAAAAGAAACATTCTCTTGTGCAGTTGCTTGTTACTGAAAATTGTTTCCCTCTTTCACGTGGCACGGGGGAAAGTGAAGCATGGATATATGATTGATATACAGTTTAGGACGGCCCACTGACACACCGAAATCATTCCAATGTACAGATCATTTACAAGAGAATTTGATGAATTCTAAATCATACAATCTGTTGAAGTAGGTGTTAATTATATAGATAGAATTATTTAAAGGCATAGCACAAAGGGGGGGCGTTGTAGTTAAAGAACTATACCTCTGGCAGTCGCTGTGGCGTCGCACCGCCCAGTAATATGACACACCCTTGAAGCGCTACAACTATGTACATCCGATCGGCATCTGATCGCTTTGCAAAATTTGGTGGTACATAAGGCTTCTACAGACGCTATCGATCTTTTGAATTGACCAAAACATGTTGTTATACTACTACAATGGGTGTAAATATAATCGAAGGCAAAGGACTCAAAATGAGGGTGTGTCAGTGACCGGTGGTGTGTCAGTGGGCCTCAGTGGGCCGTCATAACCTGTACTCGCCATTAGCCTTAATGTAACCTCAGCTCCCATGTGAGAGCAATGTCATTGTAATCTTCCCTGCCTGGTCTGGATAACGCTTCAATGAGCGAACGAACACATGCACCGTTGGATGAAGCTCTGTTAAGTACTAGCGCCGGTCACTAGTTATCCTCGGCGGATTGCCTCCTCCGCTCATTCTCTGCTCTCAACCTGCCCAACATGTCATCTAAGCCTGCATTCGCCTCCGGAGCCCCGTCCTCCCTCTTCGATGCTCCCTCATCCCTGATCTTATGACCCAGCCTTCGCTTGACCTGCGCGACATACCCGACCTCACTAACGCTTCTCGCCACCTTATCCATCCTTCGTTCCTCCCCGCTCATCCTCGCGAGCACATCTGCTGGAGGAGCCTGCCTACGCCGTCGCATTGTCCGGGCCACCACCTCCCCACGGCGCTCACGCTCGAGCTCGCGCGTCTTGTTCGCCCAGCGCTCCCGCCGCGCCTGCTTGATTTGCGCGAGGAGTGCAGGAGGGTATGGGGAGTGGAGACGCGCTTCGTCCAGGCGATACGTCTGGAGGATCGTTTCGTACTTGGCTTTGATGGGTTCCACTGTGGGCGGAGCGAGTCTCTGGTTAGCAATGTAGGTATATGATTGGCCGTGCTGTGAGTGCTCACTCCATTGGTCATGATGTGGCGCATATACACTCTCCATGGCCGTGCCCTCTCGCTGAGCCTTCACGCTTAGTGCAGTCTCAAATTCCGCCTCCCGCTTCAGATCCCGCTGCCACTCCTGGCTCTCCCTGCCGTGCTCCATCCGCCGCTCACGCGCTTTGCGCCGCCGGTGTATCATGCCCGATATGTGGATGGGCTGCGGCTTTAGACGCGGGAGTGCGCGGTTGAAGGCGGATGGACGAAGGTAGGCGCCGGTCATGATGGGTCTGTTGCGTAGCTTTTGTTGCCATTTCTAGGAGCATGTTTAGACGAGAAGACAACGACAGTAGATGATGCTCACAAGCTGTTCGCGGAAGCGGTCTTTCCATCGCTCTTTTTCTCGCTTGGCCTGTAGTATTCGCTCGTATCTTGCGACGATATGCTGAAGCTTCGTGTCACCACCCCGTGCCTTTTGGAATATATCAAGCCACTATAGTTGCAGTCATGATTTGAGCCTCGAGCCTGATAAGGAGCGAATACAACACACCTTGTGTCCTTTCAGCAGTTCTGCGCGCGCGGCCACTGGGCTTGTGAGGTGTTCATTCTGTCGAAAGAGCATTCGTACTCTAAATCTGATCTTGACATTCCATAAGCTATAGACAAGCAGTTATCAAAGCAAGGCCACGTACGTTGGCCCCGGGAGCCTCTCTCATCAGGCCGCGATACAATGTCCATAACGTTGGTACCCGGTGGGCGGCTAGGTCATAAAACGGGACACGGGGTCGTACGCGACGCAAAGGTGATACCAGTCGAGAGATTCGAGCGCGGTGTGCTAATGACTCTGGGGTCGGCAGAGGTATTCGTAATAGCTGCGTAGATATGTGGACCATGAGTTAGATGTGTAGCGAAAGGCGAGCCGGAGAGGTCGTTAGTCAATACGCGTCAAGCTAGGTCAATCCAGTTTGCGAGACTCAGACAGGCGCTCGCGCTCAATACGGCTTTCATGCCATCGACTGACTTTGCACAGATTTCGCTTCTAGAATCTTCACTGATCATAACCCTGTCCTAGTAACTTGCGACTTACAGTATGGGTCGCAGATATGAGGCATAGCCATCGCAGCTTTGCGCAACACCGCTCGGAGACGCTCCTGAGACACGCCTCTGCAGTACTACTATTTCAGATTGTCAACAACTCCGTCCTCAACACTTTCGTATCCTCGCGTCCTTAACAACGATACCCATAATCTTGGAATATCTACAGTCATCTCAAGCCATGATATCCGCAAATTCTATAGGTGTGCACATCCTGACCGTGGCGTCGAGCACCTAGTACTGATCATCGAATCCACTGGCAGATGTACGAGAAGTGGAAAGTTTGCAACAGCAGAGCACGAGTGCGAAAAAACACCACTATGTTGTAATGAAAATCGATGGAGAGGCCGTGCTCAAGTCAGGAAAGGCGCCTTGCGTACCCACACCTCAGTGGAAAATGGAGGAGACTATGTGAGTCATATCTGATGCGATCCTCATCTTTGAAATGGTTCTGATAACTATCGCGTTCTCAGTTGATTCATTCTAACCTCCGTATAAGCAGGCAGTGGTTGAAGAAAAAATTGAACTTGAAAATGCCGATCTGGGAACATTGGCGCAGAACACGGCGTTGCTCTGCAGCACCGCGTTTAACAGTACGCGGTTCGAGAAGTCCATTATGTGGATCTAGTTGTTCTTCTCGTGGCCGTTCATTGGCCTTACCATTTTCACTTCTTCCATTCCTAGGTTGTTGACACACAACACCATTTCCTAGACCTGCACCCAACCTGCGCCTCAACGCCGTCGAGAGCGCATTTCCTGGTTTGCGGACCGTTTGCGCGTCTTGTAGCACACCTTCTCGGTGCGTCCCATGCTCCTCCTATTTCACCTTGCTCACTTAATAACTCCTCGGCGTCATAGCATTACCCGCGCTATCGCTGTCCCCTCCTGCGGGCCATCTTTGACATCGTCTTGAGGCGCTTCAGTAGGATACCGGTGTAGATATCATCTAGGTCCTTTGTGCAATAACATGAGCAGATGATTGTGTGCCCACTTTGCATATCATGCTAGTGGACATACGTACCGCCAAGCAAATATCGAGATGCCCTTCGCCCGCACAGGCGGCGATGTGCTCGCCGGATTCAGAAATCCACGTCTGCACACACACTAGTCAGACTTGGACAGGCGCCCGAGACCGTCCACAAGCTTGGGCAGATCAGCTGCGTTCCTGGACGGCAGGTAGCACAGATAACCTCATGGCCCTTATATTATGCGCGGTGTGAGCGGCACGCTCTTGAGTAGGAACTGGTAGATGCCGACGAGACCTATGGTGCTTCCAGCTGGGCAGCCCTCAATAGAACGGGCTCGGTGTGAAGACCCGTCAGGAGAATGATGCGCTGGATAGATTTGACGAACATATCGTCCTTTCTGGACCTTGGGGCCAGAACGGACGAAGACACGGCCCAGCGCGTAGAAACGACCCCCGTTATCGTCGGAGGGTTTCGGTGTGCACTTCATCTTGGAGACGTGGAGCACAAGCGGACCGTTGGATCGCAGGCCCTGACCCCGATGGCGCATTTGTCGTCCATTTGGGCCTTCGTAGAGGATCTCGGCGCGGTAGCGCTGGGTGGTGGTAGGTCGAGATGATGATGACACTGATTGCATCGATAGTGTGCTTGAAAGATTAGAAGATATCCTCCGTTGAGACGCCTGACGTTCGCCTCGAAGAACAATGACGGTGGGCTTCATGCTTGGTCAGTGCCTGGCACCGAGACTTGGCCGAGAATTTCGATGCTATAGATGACGACAAGGCGTAACGATAGAGGACTCCGGATGAACACAGGCTAGACGCGGGATGAAGTTTGAACGCAAAAGGTGAGGATTGTATTCGGGAAAGTACGCGTGCTATATGGGTAGATAGGGGTTGTATGTATGAATGCGGACTGTCGAACTGTATAATATCAACATGGCGCTGCCGGCGACCAGCGTAGTAATCAAGCTGATTAAGAGCGCATTACAGCTATGTAGTGGTGCTGCGGTCTCAAGCTTGAGAGCCTAATACGTTCGTGAAGAAGAATGGGGCGGCCGCTGTTGAAACTTGACACTGGGTCCATCATCTTATTTCGCGTTGGGCAAGTGGCTTTCGAGGAGTTTCCTGTTGCCTAAAGCCTGTGCTTGCAATTGTGTATTTTTTATCCATATTTCAGATCCGGCATACTACAAGATCCCCATACCGCTTTCACTCCTGATACAGAAATTAAATGTGAGATGTCTTTGAAAGATTTATGGGAAAAGTTTGAAAATAAAATATGGTGGAATGCAGAGGGACAACACATATACTACACAGTATTCATACGGTCTATGGTCCATTACAGTTGCAAACATCTACAGATGAAACTCGAGCAGTCCGAAAAGAGGAAAGTTGTAAACGATGACGGTCGAAATTGAAGAGCGTCCTTGCATGCAGAGAAAAACAAAACATCCACATCGCCGTTCATTACAAATAACATGCAAAGCGCGAAGAGTTGGCATTAAAGCCCACTGCGAGAATATGAGCGAGACAAAGTAGGCGTTGTGCTGGAAACTCACCACAGTGCCAGCAATCCAGAAGTTGTTCCGGATCACTATCGAGAAATACAATCAGCGACAGGGGACAGATAGCAGATAATCACATACTATTTCCTCTTGATCTCCAGCAATCGCGCATAGTGGTCTCCCCAGAAAGATACTTATATTCCAAATGATAAGCGCTTGATTGGACTCGGAAGAGATTGATCGTGAGACTTACCTTCATGATTCGGTTCATATACATCGGCCTCGTTCTGGTACGCCGCATCCGGCGTAATAGCCCGCAAGTGATCTATCGATTTACTAGCCAGATGCATCACGAAGTTCTCGATTTTTTTGTAAGGTCTTTATAGAACAGTATATAGGTCATAATACCCGGCGCGCATGGAAATATTGTGAGGAGCTATATATAACAATGCAGGACTCAGATTTTTGCACAATGATTGTGCGTTTCACGTGATGCAGACAGATTTGCCACTGTAGGCACACAAACAAATGTACGAGCTTCGGAATGTGCCGTTTCCCTGCATAGTAATTCAGGCCTCAGATTTTTGCACAATGATTGTGCGTTTCACGTGATGCAGACATGATTTGCCACTGTAGGCACACAAATAAATGATACGAGCTTGCGGAATGTGTCGTTTCCCTGCATAGTAATACAGGACTCCATTTTTGCACAATGTGTCATAGCTTTGCGCAATGTTTTAAGCTTTGCGACGTATGAGCCTCGTGGGTGGTTTGGCAATTTTCCCAAAATACCTCGCAGTGCTGAAATCATTCCGTTGAAACATATTTGTGAGAAGCATAATATTGACACTATTATTGTAGGGATATGATACATGTAGGAATTAATCTAAATTAATCTACTCGGACACGGACTGAAGGTGCGGATTGGACGTCGTTATCAACTGGAATGGTCGCCAGGGCTTGGGTAGGCGTCGCATTTGGGCTAGAGACGGGTAGTATGATGGCTTGCAAGGTCACCCTGGATGATCGGAGAAGCGAGCTTGGTGCTTTCCAGGACAGTACGGGATTTGGAGCTAGCGCGACGGAACTTTAGCCGTTTCATGAGTAGATCCACGCGTTACGTAACAGCCAGCTCTGGGCCCACGAGTCCTCTAGTTACCACGCTACGCAAACGAGCAGAGGCAAGAGGTCTGGGTTCGATGGCAGCTTGTTGAAACCGTACGATACTGCCCGTCAGGATTTGTTCGGCCTCTTATGATCTGGAGCTTTAAGTCTTGAGGCTCTTCATATTAGTAGAAGGCCCGGGCCGGGCCCGCAGTTATTGAGTACGATCGTTGTGGTCAGGTGCTAACGCGATGGTATTCGACAATGTGCTGTGACCGCGCGCGCTGCGCTTCGTGTGATTACCGGAATCAGTGAGGTTTAGGGCAAGCTGAGGGTTACTTACGTGATGAGCCGAAGTCTCCATGGAAGCATTAATATTGTTGAAATCAGTCGCTATGCTACGAGCAAGCTCGGACCGGCTGCAGCTATGGGTGGCTTTGAACTTCGATTGCGGATCTGGCTTATTGGTTGAACCACTTTGATGTTTATTAGCTTCTATCCGGATCCGAGTTCGTAGTTACGCCAGCTGTCGAGCTCCCTCCTCCTTGGTCACCCTCCTGCCAGCTTACACCGTATTAGCATGGCCACCTTGCAAGATCACAGCATGTGTGCCTCGTTGGACTGCGTACATCGGCGGCGAGTCGGACGTGATCAGGGTTCGAAGGATGACAGAAGCTTGGATCGTGTTCGAGGCAGCCCGGTGCGGGCTCTGATTTCATTAGCTGCGTACTCGCCGGCAACCTGCGAGCGCCTCCGTTTTTCAGGTGATGGAAGTTCTGCTAGTCGTTGTGCACATGTGCCTCTCAAGATGGATACGCAAAGCGCTGCACGCAAAGTGAGACGCCGTCGTCGTAGTCGTCGCTTCTGGCCGTCCTTTGTAATCGTGTTCGTTCGTGTTGGGGCGTGATCCGGGTGGGCATCGTCCACCTCGCTGTCTGGGCTGTGAACGACCCCACCGCGTGTGTCTTGCCCATCCACGATCGGGGTCCCCGTCGCGCTGGACAGATTACACGCCGCTGTAACACGTGCTCTTGCACGGTTTACCTCAGTCTGCATGTAGTAAGCCGTGCTTAAAAGCATTCAGCGGGCACATCAGGTAGCCTTGCATCATGGCTCGGCACGGTGCCACGCTGATACTCTGTTGCCCGCAGCATTCAAAAGGTCGGCTGGCAGTTGAGGAGACACTTCGCCCCTGTGACTTGGCCAGGTCTCCCATTGTGTGTTGCCTCTCTCGCGCCTGAGTCCCTGTTCGAGCAGGCTCACTTGCACTCCGTTTTGGGTTTCTGCGTCGGGAGCGGTTGATTTGCATTGGTGACTCGTACATTCATTCGCGTACCCCGCGCGCATTCGACGTCGGCCTCGATCTTGAGTTGACGTCCGCGTCATTGTAGCCCGGGCTGGCATACGGCGTTCTACTGGCGTGCCGTCTCTCGCACGCGCACTTGTTGGCTGAGCTCTACCCGCTCCCAGGGAGTTACAGAGCAGATGTCCAGGCGGGGCATCAGGTCGACTCGCGCGATGGCAACAAGCGGAGTCGCGAGACGGCCGCTGAGGCATGGTGCAGGATGTATACGAGGGAGAGACAGAGCCAGCGTTCATCTTTAGGTTTATACGCAACTGATAATACCTCATGTCAGCTCTGGACTTCAGTTGCTATCAGGATTTCCGATCTAGAGCCGTCGTGGCGATGCAGTCTCCAAACGCATCCTTCCTGGGCAAGATCGTGTGCAAGGGCTAGTACGGGTTCTCTACAATCGCATGCAGCCGCCTCCGCTTGGACTATGTCTGCGCTCGCTGTTTGCCGCCCACATAGTCAGCAGCCCTGGCATCGACCTGCTGTTGTGGCATCGGGGTGCCAGCTTCTAATCTTGGGTGCCCAGCTCGGTGGGACCCGGCCCGCACCGGTCGTGGGAACTCCAGCTCCCATCCGCTCACCCAATCCGCTGTATCTTGCCCGTACTAGTGTTATCCTTTTCATCTTTTAATCTCTGCAGGACACCTCGGCTAGTGGGCGGCGATTTGCGTTCCCGGATAACTTCACGCGTACAGTTTTTCACGCCTCGCGTATCCGATGGTCCGCGCGGATGCCTGCTTTAGTCATGTTGCTGGAGCGGCTCGTCGCTGCAGGCCGCATCCGCGGCTCGCGGAAGGCAATCTCGAGATCGTCACGCTGCTGCTGGACAATGGAGTGGGTGTTGGCTCTAATGGAGCCTATGTCGACGCCAAATTATATAACAACTGCGAAAGGGCATCTCGAGATCGTTCAGCTGCTGCAGGAACGAGGGGCCCGGAGCGAGGGCCCGGCGGGTGATAACGCACATTAAGCATCTCGTCGACTTCCACTTGGCTTGACTGAATAAAAGGCAATCAGCGTCTCACTGTATCTGAACACATGTATTTTAGTTTGTGCCACATTGGATGTCGTGCCCGCACACGAATCCGCGGGATGTCAGCAGGTGCTGTGTCACGGTTGAATAACAAATTGAACCTGAAAATGTGATCTGCGCCGGACAGCGGCCGCAGCGAGCTTTGTATAGGCAACATTGGCGCAATGCGCTCTTCGCAATGCAGCATGTAATGAAACACGGCGGTGCAGAGGACTGGCAGTGTGGTTGCGATAATGGTCATTGAAGATTGATATTATGAATCGCACTACACGTACACAGATTGGCAGGAGAGCTCGCAGGTAGTTCAGCTATGAATGGGAAGCCTGACTCCACACCTGAGACCTGCACACGCATGTGCATATCAGGTGTGTTCCTGGACGACAAGTAGCACGGAGAACTTCGTGTCTGTTATACGCGGCGTCCGAGCCGGCGAGCATGTCGCTCTTGAGCAGGAACTGTTCGGTGCCGACGAGACCTATGGTGCTTCCAGTTGATCGGTCCTCAATAGCGACAGGCTCGGTATAAGCACCCCTCATGAGAATGATGCCCTGGATAGATTTAACGAACAGATCATCCTTTCTGTCTGGGATGTTGCTGGTACCCTGAATACGGATCATGGGACCAGAATGGGCGGTAGCGGAGAAGACACGGCCAAGCGCGTAGAAACGACCTTGTCAGAGCCAGGGGTATTTGGTGTGCGGGGCATGTTGGAGATGTAGTGCATGAGCGGACCGCTGGGGCCGCACGTCCTGATTCCGATGGCGCACTCGTCGCCGATGGGGCCCTCGTAGAGGGTGTCGACGCGGTCTGGCGGGAGACGCGAGGATGAGGTCTATCGTCTCCAAAAGCGCATCGCCGGCAGGCAAGAATTCGCGCATGATGGTGGTGGGGAGCTGCGCGCCCTCCAGGAAAAGCTCGTCCTGCGAGTGCGATATCAAGCTTCTGTATGGTGGGTTCGATGGAATCACGGGTGGAGTGGATGACGGCACCAGTGCCGAAGATCTTGAGGGTGGGTTCGAGAACGAACTAACCTGTTGAAACACGCCGCCTGTGTTCTCAGTTGTTCATTTGCGGGACGGTGAACAAACTGGCGAATTGTGAACGCACGGCCGCGGAGTGCTGATCCTTGTGCGGAGGCCTAGGGGGCTCGCCAGTGGCCAAGGGCCTGATGCGACACTTACGGTTAGTTTTTAGTCGATGCCGGTATCTTGAATACGACGAGCTTGCTGTGTGGTGGTAAGTCGAGATGAGGATGTCGGCGCTTGACAAACTGGAAGATGTCTTCATTTGAGATGTTCGGCTCGAGGAGGGCTCAATCAACATTGTTCGTGATGAT
This sequence comes from Athelia psychrophila, assembly GCA_001630335.1. Taxonomy (NCBI): domain Eukaryota; kingdom Fungi; phylum Basidiomycota; class Agaricomycetes; order Atheliales; family Atheliaceae; genus Athelia; species Athelia psychrophila. Next base: position 199,682 of record KV417547.1, on the reverse strand, counting down.
GGCGGGCTTGAATACACTCGGTGGGTGCTTGGCGTATACGCGTCGGTCCTCGATGGCGTCGATGACAACGGCACCATCGGAGTCTTTCGGAGATACGCAGCGCGGCGGTGACGTCGGGCCGGCGTGCTCCGGTGTAGCAATCGAGAAAGCGTTCACGCCGAAGCCGCCGACAGACTCGTCAGTTGGGAAAATATTAATGCGATCGCATGCGGGAGTAGGAATCTTGGATCTTGGCTCGCAGTGGTGTAGCATATCCGACCAGACCATGTAGTCATAACTTGTAGCACTAGTACTACCATAGTCGTAGCCACTCCCACGTCTAAAGCCCTAACCAAGTCAACATCACATTCGATACTGGATGGGAGTCTGTAAAGCAGCGCGCGGCACTATCCTCCTTGACAGACTGCATGACATCTGCTCAACCTCCCGCTTCGATACCCCTCGTGCCCGAGCTTGACCTGCGAGACATACACGACCTCACTAACGCTTCTCGCCACCTTATCAATCCTGCGTTC
>KV417547.1:177418-199142 GCA_001630335.1 Athelia psychrophila | reverse complement strand
AGCGTTCTATGCTCGCTTGTGATATGCGCTTCGCGACTTCCGCTACGCGAAAACCTCTGCTATCTGGCGAAGAGCGCAGAGGGCGAAAGAACACAGCTCTCCAAGGATGCTCGCCGGGGTAGTCAACGCTGCTCACGCGGTAGCACTAGCCCCGAACGACGGAGGCGCGGGGGACGTTCGTGCGTGACGGCGCGGACTTCAGCGTGGGGTAAGTATATAGTCCGAGACTGTTGGCCGCCGCGTTTCGCGCACTCGGCACCTACGAGGTCCCTCTCGGTCCTCACCGTCGCCCTAGACTCCGCCCACCGCCGTTGCACTTCCGTCTTTCCTACCCTGCCGGTACTTTCACATATGTCGCGTAGTATTGGTTACCCCACTCGTGAGTGTCGTGCTGGTTAGTACATGGATAGAACCCATTGGTCTCTGAGCAGGGGTGTCACCTTGGGGAGTTTCGTTTCATGCTTTGCTAGGAGGTTTGTGGCTGACCTGCGTCGCGCAGAGCCGCAGCCCTCGCGACCCGCTTGTTCTGCGGTCTCGAGCTTGTGCTTGCGGCACTCCTCCAGCACCGGGCCTCCTATGCCGTCACGTCTGTCCGAAGAGATCGTCTACACGAGCCCTCCTACTCCCCCACTCTTGCGTCCTAACTATTCCACCGCTCTTCGCAATCACTCCAGCACATACAGAGCGTCCAGTTCGAGCCCGTGCTCCCCATAGCTTCGCCCTCCAACTCGTCTACAGTACGTCAGACAGTTCCTCCTATCACGGCGCGCGACGAAATGTCTGAGGGTAGGTCATAGCTTACACTACAACTGAACCAATCCCGAAATCTGCACCCTCACCGATGCTGATACCATCATGATCACGATGTTCAATACTGATGTACCAGACCAGCCTATACGATGTGGTGACGCTCGGTTCTAGGTTCTAAGGATGAGGGCGTACGCTAGCGTAATTATAAAAGGGTTGACTGCTCAGACAGCCGCCGAAGCCGCACTTGCGAAAGAGCTAACGATGTGGCCTCGTGCGGCCGGGCTGCAGTGGCGGCGCGACGCATAGAGGCTTTCTGAGGCTACCACGGCAACAGTAGCTGCGGTAGCTCCTGGCTGCGCATATGCGGTTCGTGGGTGGCTCACATAAGTTCGGGCGGTAGTAGTGCTTGTTACAACTAACTCGGGAGGAGCTCGGCTTGTAGAGTTTACTTCTGTAGAAGGTCAAACAGTTCGCGGCTGTAGGAGTAGAGCTGAATGGTGGTGTGTCGTTCGAGCAGCATAAGTTCTATGGCCGTAGCTGATTTTTGATTGGCATTCACAGCGTAGTCCGGGAACCGGTGACCGCTCGGGGGATCCGGAGGCGTGTTCCTAGTCGTGAGGCGCCGGCACGCAAGTGTTAAGCGGTCAAACAAGTGGTCAGGACAGTTACATGTCGACCATTGTAACATCGCCGACATCGCCTGTGCAGATGAATCCGTGAAAGGGTGCTGGCTCCACCGGACCACCACAGTGGCTTGGCGGGTTATAATTACGAACGGGGGGCGACGGTGGTGTCGTACAGCCACGGTGGTGTAGCCTTTGTCGCTGAGTCTGTATCGGATCCTAAGAGAAGTACCTAAAAGCTTGAAAGATCGGGAACATGAGAGAAAGCCTCCTTCCTAAACAAACCTCTGACGTAGCGGGCGGACGAGATCTAGCCTTTAGGACTATAATTGACTACAGGGCTAGACTATAAACCATAATAGTCAACACATATATTTCCATTTCTACTTGCGAACGAGACAGAGAGGGAGCAATGCAGGACGTGGTACGGAGTAGACGAAGAGCGCTGACGCGAACAACGGTAGCGAGCACAGCGGACACGGGGCGGACCGTAGAAGAGACATTGAGGGAAACTCACCCACCTCGAGTCGGTTGTTCAGCCGCCCTCTGAAATGCGACCGTGAGGCATACGGTCGGGCACGAAGTTACCGCCTGAGTTGAGGTCGCGCGGATGTGCTCTAGCTTCGTGTCACCACGCCGTGCCTTTGGAACGTCCCAAGCCACTACAGTCGCAGTCACAATGTAAGTAAATCTCGGGCCTGGAAAGGAGCTTATATAACACACCTTGTGGCCCTTCGACGATTCTGCGCGCGCGACCGTTGGGCTTGTGAGGTGTTCATTCCGTCGGGTGAGCATTCATATCCTAAATCTGATCTTGACATTCCATAAGTTATAGGCACGCAGATATCAAAGGATGGCCACGTACGTTGGCCCCGGGAGCTTCTCTTATCATTCCACGATATCATGTCCATAACGTTGGTATCCGGTGGGCGGCGAGGTCATAGAACGGGACACGGGGTCGTACGCGTCGCAAAGGAGATACCAGTCAAGAGATTCGAGAGCGGTGTGGTGTAACAATGATTCTGGGGTCGGAAGAGGTATTCGTGATAGCTGCGTAGATACATGGATCATGAGTTAGATGTGCAGCCATAGGTGGGCGGGCCGGAGAGGTCGTTCATGAATAGGGGTCAAGCTGCGTCAAATTTGCGATACGGGCGCTCGCGCTCAATACGCCTTGTGCAACGCCGCTTGGAGGCGCGCCCAAGAAACCCCTTGATCCACGCCGCTACGGTCTTTGTACTATTTCAGATCGTTAACAACTTCGTCCCCAACCCTATTCTATCCTGACGTCCGTGACAGCGATACCCACAATCTTGGAATATCCACAGTCATCTCAAAGCATGATATCCGCAAGTTCTATAGGTGCGTACGTCCGGACCGTGGCTTCAAGCACCTGGTGCTGATCATCGGATCTGGCAGACGTACGAGAAGTGGAAAGTTCGCAACAGCAGAGCACGAATACGAAAAAGCGTCACCATGTTGTCATGACAATCGATGGGAAAGAGGTATTCAAGTCGGTGAAAGTGCCTTCCGCACCCACAACTCAGTGGAAAGCGGAGAAGACTATGTAAGTCGTGCATGTTAAAACCCTTAAACTGGCTCTCATAACTATTGCCTTCTCAGTCGATTTACCCCATCCTCCGATATCAACTTTGTCGTATATCGCAACATCCTCGTGCTCGGGCAGCTGAAACCTATTCAAGTACTGGAGTGCAGTGCGCGAGGGATCGATTTTCTCGATGCCGGTATGCATTTCTTCGTGTTCCGTAGCAACCTACTGAAGCGCAGAAGGCGTAGAGCAAGCATTGGTCGACAAGTCGGGGAAACTGCGCCTCGCCGTCAAGATCGATCTTATCACCGAGTCTCATGTAGAGTTCGTGAAGGCGGTCAAGCAGGAAGTTTCACAGCTGTCGGAGGTCAAGGGGGCCGATGCTGCCCAAACCATGACCGGCTTGGGCGCAAAAATCAGTACTGCGCTCGAGGCGATGGTTCCCGTTATCGACAACTTGTCCGACGTGGGTCTATCTCCTAAGTTCTACATTATGGCTATCATTGAAATTTTGCGACAGGCCCATCCAATATTGAAAAGGGCTTGGATAGTGCTCTCTTCGGCATATAAAGTGAGATATTTCCGCGTATATCATGCCTCATGATATACATGTGCAGTTTCTAACATATCCCGCGAATAAGATCGCCCAGAACGATACAGGGCAAGATCGTCATGTTTTAGATCTTGTAGACAGTCTTAGCGAGATGGCAGGAGCGGCCAGTTCTTGGGAAGAACCGCAAGAACTTCCAAGCACTATGAACGTTATAGAAGACATCGGAAAGGCGACACTTGAAGCTGCGACGCTCGTGCATGATTACGTTGATCCGTCTATCCAGGGAAATGCGAAATTCTCAGGTGTGTGGTATATATCGATGTTCTCGCCGTCCTACGTCGCTCATCATGTTTTGTTGTCGGATCAGCGCGCACCTCCAATATGGCCTTCAGAACATCGAAGAACCGGACACTCTTGAGAGGCCTCACCGAGAAGCTTGAAAGCCGGGTGATACTCCATGCGAGCGCGAGCCTGACCAGCGTTCCGGAAGGCGATGGCAAGCGAAACGAGAATCGTGCCCAGGTACGTGATCATCAGATGCATATGTCGCAATCTGTCTTAGCAGGTCCCGAAAGGTATCATTTAGCACAAGCGGCATATCTGGAAATGCAACCGTCCAGAACGCCAGCGGTCACATTATCAATGGTGATTATACAGTGCACCAAACTGCGGTGACGGATGAAATAGATCGCCATGCGTTTCACGACACAAACGCGCGAATGAAAAGCGTTCAACATGGATTGGACAGTGCGCTATTACCTCGTCGTGTCTGCGCGCTGGACTTTAACGCCTTCCTTCTGATTCCAGAAACGAAAGTCCAGGATTGGATTTACACGCTAGACTCGGATACTTCATTGAGTTACAACGCAGCACAGAAGGTGCATCTATTGGGTACGGGTTCTTGGTTCCTTGACGGATCACAGTTTTCGGACTGGAAGGCGCAGCCGGGCTCGCTGCTCTGGCTCTATGGAGGTCGTACGTGCCCTAGCATGGTGCAAGTCATCCTTCTTTCTAATCATTATGTTTCACAGCGGGAAGCGGGAAGACAGTCTTATCGTGCGAGGTTTTCTCTGCACGTCTGCGAGCAATACTGAGTGATATTTGCTCCAGCTATTCTGCCATCGCGAATGTCATCGACTTCTGCACTTTGAAACCCTTGGCCAGAGGCTACGCATACTTTTTCTTCGATGCGAGAAATGATAAGCTGCAGGACCTCGCCCATGAAAAATTCACCCGCTCGCTCATCACACAGCTTTCTGATAGATGCGGTGACGACATACCTGCCGCATTGGTCTCGATGTACCGCGCCTGCGACAATGGCCACCGCCAACCCCTTCTTAAATCACTTGAGGAAACTCTCCTCGAAGTTTTAGAGTGCTTTGAGGATGTATTCATTGTCGTCGACTCGTTGGACGAGTGCGCCGACAAAGATAATCTTCTAAATTGGATACAGTCTGTGACGGCGAAGGCCTCGGGAAAGCTTCACTTGATGGCCACGAGCCGTCCCGACTCGAAAGTCGAGCAGAGCCTCTCGTCTTTCTTGGGCTCTCGTCTTCAAAAAGTCTTTGTCATACCTGTGTCTACGGAGAGCGACATCAGCGCCCTCATCGATGCAGATCTAACCAAGATGAGCAAGTGGAATTCACTCGAAAGGCAGATGATCAAGACGATTCTTTTGCCCAGTTCCAATGGATCGTGAGCAGAATCTCATCCCGTCATACTTGTTCTCTATAACATCAACTTTTCAAAGGTTTCGATGGGCGGCGTTGCAACTGCACGACATCAATAAATGCTCGACTAAAAAGGATCTGTCCAAGCAGTTGGAGTCTTTACCCAAAGGTCTAGATGAGACATATGCACGGATCTTCGAAAGAAGTGAACACCCGGATCTCTTACAGAAATTGTTGCAATGGCTAGCATTCTCGCTTCGTGAGATGTCAGTAAAAGAAATCGCGGAGGTTGCGGCGGTGGACCTGAACAGGGCCGAAGGACCTGTATATGATCCCGACATGCGTTACAGGGAGCCCTTAGAGGTATTGAACATCTGCTATGGGCTCGTCACTGAGGTGGAGGGTGCGAATTCATGCCAAATAATTGTCCACTGCCCGCTAACAAATAAGCAGGAATTATCAAGCTAGCGCATTTCTCCGTTAAGGAATATCTCATCAAACACATCCATCCCGCACCAGGCAGAACCATCGCCCAAATTTCACACTCTTTGATCGCGCAAACCTGCCTGGCACAACTCTTGTATTTTGACCAGCCAAGCATTTTGCGTTGGTCCGCGAACGTCTACAATTCTAGACGTCGTATCAAGTGCTCGTTCCCACTGAGCAGATATGCGGCAGCCTACTGGGTCACCCATTATAACTCTGCCAGCGCGGATGCTACAAATGACCATCGCCTTCTGAACTTGCTGAAGGGTTTATTCAAACTCCCCCATAGCTACGCGATGACCAGCTGCATTCTGTTGGCAGATAAGTATGTGGACGGCTCCCCGTGGCCCTGGTCCGATGGAACAGACTTGTACGGGCAGGAGATCAGCTCACCTCTTCACTATGCTTGCTTTGCCGGCTTGACAGAACTCGTCGGGCACTTAATCGAAGAAGGCGCAGATGTTGATGGATTATGCAAAGGATACCCTGTCAGCACACCCCTTTTGGCAGCAATCAACGGGCGTCACTTCGAGCTCGCCAAGCTGCTGCTGGAGAAGGGAGCCAATGCCAACATCATGGAACCTAATACCGGCATTATGATAAAGGATTCGGACACAGCACTGGAAGCAGCGATTGAGGCAGGTCATCTCGAGCTCGTGGAGCTGCTGCTCAAGAAGGGTGCCAATATCGGTGCTAATGAACAAAAAGCACTGCATGCAGCATCTGAGAGAGGTGAACTCGAGATCGTCAAGCTGCTGCTGGATAATGGAGCCAACGTCGGCGTCAACGGGCGACGGCACAATACACCGCTGGAGGCAGCATCTTGGCAGGGCCATCTTAATATCGTCAAGCTGCTGCTAGAGCATGCAGCCACCGTCGATGTCGAGGGAGAAATATTTGGACGAGCGCTGCATGCAGCATCTGCATGGGGCAATCTCGAGGTCTTCAATCTGCTGCTGGATCATGGAGCTGACGCTAACGGCAGGGAAGAGGATCGTGGCCGGCCGCTGCATGCAGCATCTGCATGGGGCAATCTCGAGGTCTTCAATCTGCTGCTGGATCACGGAGCTGACGTTAACGGCAGGGAAGAGGATCGTGGCCGGCCGCTGCATGCAGCATCTGCATGGGGCAATCTCGAGATCTTCAAGCTGCTGCTGGATCACGGAGCCGATATGAACGCTAGGCATTGGGAACAGGAGGGCTCGCTGCTGCAGGTGGCATCCGCGGGAGGTCATCTTGAGATCTTCAAACTGCTGCTGGAGCATGGAGCCGATCCCAACGCCGATGGTGGATTTGATGGCTCGTCGCTGCAGGCAGCCTCCGGTAGAGGACATCTCGAAATCGTCCAGCTTTTGCTGAATAATGGGGTCAATGTCGACGCCAATGGAGGATTGTACGGGCCAGCGCTTCATACAGCTTCTCAGGAAGGTCATCTCGAGGTCATCAAGCTTCTGCTGGAGAAGGGTGCCAATGTCCAAATCGGGGGCCGAGACCAAGAGACGGCGCTGGAAATAGCATCTGCGAGAGGTCATCTCCAGATCGTCAAGCTGCTACTCGATCACGGAGCTCATGTCAAAGCTGGGGAGAGGTGGCATGGCTCGCCGCTGCAGGCAGCATCCAAGTTCGGTCATCTAGCAATCGTCCAGCTATTGCTGGAGCATGGAGCGCATGACAACGTCGAGCAGGGGTATGATGGTTCGTCGCTGACGGCAGCATCTGCGCAAGGCCATCTTGAGATCGTCAAGCTGCTGCTGGAGAACGGAGCTACCGTCGGTGTGGAGGGAGGAAGATATGGGCAGGCGCTGCATGCAGCATCTAGAGGCGGCCATCTCGAGATCTCTAAGCTGCTGCTGGATCAGGGAGCTGATGTCAACGCCGGGCATCATACTGACTCGCCGCTGCAAGCAGCTTTTAACCAAGGACATGTCGAAATTGTCCAGCTGCTACTAGATCATGGAGCTGATGTCAACACCGGGAAAGGATGGGTTCGCTCGTCGCTTCATATAGCATGCCTGACAGGCGATCTAGCAATCGTCCAGCTATTGTTGGAGCATGGAGCCGATGTCCATGATGAGCAGCCTGAGTGGCGTAATGTTTCGTTGCTGCAGGCTGCATCCGCCGAGGGCCATCTCGAGATAGTCAAGCTGCTGCTGCTGAATGGAGCGGATGTCAATTTCAATGGAGCGGATGAAGATGCAGCGTGCCGAGGGACGGCGCTGCATATAGCAACTGAGCTAGGTCATCTCGAGATCGCTCAGTTCCTGCAGGAGCGAGGGGCCAGAAGCGAGTGGCCGGCGGGTGACAACGCAGATCAAGTATCTCGTCGACTTCCACTTGGCTTGTTCTGAATAAATGGCAATCAGCGTCTCACTATACCTAAATGCCTATTGTTTACTGTAGTTACTTCCAAATTTTGTACTCCCACACAAATGCGAGGGATATAAGCAGGTAGCGTGTCACGGTTGAACAGCAAATTGAACCTGAAAGTGCTGATCTGGGCCGGACAGCAGCGCAGCGAGCTTTATAGAGTATAGGGAAATCGACGCAATAGGCCCTTCACAAGGCCACATATAAGGGGAAACGGCGCTGCAGCGTATTGTTGGAGAACTGGCAGTGTGGTCGCGATCATGAACATTGGAGATCAATGGCATAAGTTGTACTACAGTACACAGGTGGGCTGGAGAGCTCGTAGGTACTTTAGCAACGAATTGGAAGTCTGGCTCCACGCTTGAGACCGTGCACAAGCTTCGGCGGATCCGCTGCATGCATGGCTTCGACGGCGATTTGCAAGAACGGCAGCACAGAGAACTGCATGGTCCTGATATTAAATTTATACGCGGTGTCCGCGCTGTTAAGCGTACCACCGCTCTTGAACAAATGCTGGTCAATGCCGACGCTGACAGCTCAGCGTGCGCAGCAATCAAGCTGATCAAGAACGCGTTGAAGCCAGCGGTGGTGTGGTGTGGTAGCTGGTGGAGCACTAACTACCATAGTCGTAGTCACTCCTACGTCTAAAGCTCCAAATAAGTCAACTTGAACAGCACTATCATCCTCAACAGATCGCCTCCCTCACTAATGCTTCTCGCGACCTTGTCCCTCCTTCGTTCCTCCCCACTCATCCTTGCAAGCACGTCTGCTGGAGGAGCCTACGCGCTTACTTGATTTACGCGAGTAGTTCTGGAGGGTATGGAAAATGCAGATGGTCCTGGTGTGACCGCCGGGCTTGTGAGATGTTCATTCCGTGACCGGTCGAAAGAGCATTCATACCCTAAATCTGATCTTGGCATTCCATAGACATGCAGATATCAAAGCAAGGTCACGTACGTTGGCCTCGGGAGCTTCTCTTATTAGTCCACGATGTTACGTCCATAATATTGGCACCTGCCACCTGGTGCATCAGCAAGTCGGTCCGATCGCTACATGCCGTTGCACTGTTTGGGAATGTCGTGGCAGCATTTGAGGCCTCTGCAAGGCTTTGTAAAGGATTATAGTACCGGTTATAACATAGGCATATTCTCGGAATCTAGTATAATGTTTTTGCAGTCATTTGAAAATGTGCAATCATTGTGCCTACCTTACGCAAGTGCATAAAAAAGTTGTGGACCCCTTCCCAGAATCTGCGAGTGTTCAAGAGATTAAGAACTGTGTACCAATATATACGCAAGAGCTGCGCAAGAGCATAACATTTGGCTGAGAATCTATAAAGGCTTGCAGAGTCTCGGAAATCATTCATCGTGTTTGGGTGTTGTTGAAGGTTTCCGATGCGCTTGCTAACATGTGGCCAGTATTGAGATAATAAGCATAGGTATAATATTTCAGTAGAGCGCCGCGAGAGAAAGAGACTATTCGTCATCCATCTCTTCTCCGTCTTCTGGTCCCATATCTTCCACCCCTGATTGGTCTGGGCCCCGTTTACCACCTTTTGGGCACACTCTCGACACGTACTCTCCCTCTCCCTCTCCCTCTCCCTCTTCCTCTTCCTCGTCGTCATCACTACATTCTGAATCGCTCGCCTCATCTGGCTTGTATAACGGGCGACCAGGGGGGAGATCTAATTCGGAAGGTTCGTCGTCCATTTCGTCGTCGTCCTTGTCGTCGTCAGGGTGCGCATTGCCTGGGGCACAGTGTCCCACCCCTTCGCCCACCTCGCGCATGAACATGTCAAGGTCGGCAAAACTGTTAATTCAGTGTATTCAGTATCTCGTCTCTGAATTTGGAGCAAAAAAAGAAAGCTCACATGTTGACATAATACGCCAGCCAATCATCCGTTTCTGTCAACGGTCTGCCAGCCGTGGGAGACGCAGTGAGCAGTGACAGCGTTCTTCCATCACAGAATGCAGGAATCAGGTGAGTTCCTCGTACGACTAGAGATGGATCGAGGAAACCAAACGCCAGGGGGTCAGTGTCAGGAACAAAGCCTATCTTTGGCAAACGGGCCGCTTTGAGGCCATAGCGGTGGTCAATATCGATACCAAACCATCGCACCCAGAGAAATTCGACGCGTTGTGTTGAGCGATTGATTGCAGCCGAACCACAGTGCACGACCTGAGCGTGGAAAACACCCAAAACTCGGGCATACCAGAATCGATGAGCGTTCGGGCCTGCCTCTTGCGACATCACCATTACATCACAGTGGGTCCGGGGATTCATGGAATCTTGATCTCGACGAACATCGTAAGTTGTGTAATTTACACGGAAGATTTTGGACGAGTAGATTTGGTTTTTGCGGATGTTGACTGTATTGCGCTCCGCTGGCGAGAACTCGCGCTCATCGTATGCGTGACCAAGAAGACGTCCGAGCAAGTGATCCTTGAGCTTGGGAATGAAGTTCTGGGTGTTTGAATTTGTCAGCAGATGTATACGAATAAAACGGCAGTGCAGCTTACCTTGGTCGCCGGGTCATGGGGAAATTTGCGCTCGAAGGAGTATATGTCTTGAGGGTGCTTGTCAGATTCGGACATTTCATCAGGAAAATCAAACTGACCTTATTTGGTGCTTGAGCAACTTGAGACATACATGTCTTGAAATTGACTTGAAGCTGACTTAAGCACCTTCAAATCTACTCAAATCGACCAGAAAAGCAATAAAAATATTTCCTAAAAATATTTCCAAGGCCGAAAACATGTCTTAGTGGACTTGAGCTACTTGACGTGCTGTCAAGACCATTTCAAGCCAATTAAGGCCGGTTTGATTTTCCCGGTGTTGGTGGTGCATGGTGGCATCATCCTCCTGCAGGGGATCATCCTCCGCAAATGCGACTTGGTGTCCGTGGGTGGAAACATGATCGGGATTCAGCAAAAGGATTTCATGGCGGCGAGTCCGAAGAAACCTAGTCTCTCGCCGCTCAAACCTTGTTATTTGTGGAACAGGATCATTTTTGCTGCCACGATCATAAATGTTCTTTGGCCGATGATGCTCCATCTCGCCCTGCAGTAACATTAGAAAATAACACTTCGTAAGTTCGAAAGGCGTGGACTTACCGGTTGAGACGAAAACGACCCAGATGGACCAAACCAATGGATAGATCGTACATAGTCACCAAGTGCGTGGGCCTTGTAAGTCAACAAGCTGAACCATTTGCGCCTTTTCCCTTTTTCTTTCTCTTTCTTTGGTTCCTTCGCAGGAGACGTTGCGGGCGCTCCAGTTGCAGAAAACATCGTAGTGATTGGATGAGTCGTGGTGACGTATGGTGCGCTAGCAGAAGGCGCTAGCTCGTCAGAGTGAGATGACGCAGGCGCTCCTCCAGCGACTGAAGAGGGTGTAGCAGCGGTTGGGTGAGATACTATAGCGGTGTACGGCGCACTAGCAGATGGTGCTGGTTGATCGGTATGAGATGTTACGGGAAGTCCAGGGGCGGATGAGATCGTCGTGTCCGGTCCAGCAGCAAATGAAGCAGCTTTTTTTGCCTCGCGCCGATAGTGTGCATCTTCTTCCCTTGGCAATTCCACTGTGTCGTAGGAGGGGCACACTTTGTCTCTGAAACGACGCAGCTCATTACCCAACACAACAGTAGCTTTATCCAAGTGTGCAAGAGTTGGTTCCGTGTGCATGTGAAGTTTGGCGAGGGCGTGCCATTCCGCCAACCGGTAAAGAAGGGTGAGTACAATTTTGTTTTCCCTGGGTGGTAGGAGGCCCTCGAAAACGGGAATTGCGCACTGTCGTGATAAATGAGCCAGATTCATATGTCCTCCTAAATTAGTAATTACGAACCTGAAGCAGGTCTTCATAGTTCCTCGCTGCAAGCTGCTTCATCTCTGACGCGTTTGCAGAGAACCTCTGAATGGTGCTGCGGCCAAAAGATGGCACTTGTCGATATCTAATTAATGAGGGTGGTTAGCGGAATCGCGTATGAATGATAAGCACAAGATGGGTCATACCTTCTGTCCAGCTCTGCCACTTGCGCACTGTTTGGAGCGGCCACGTGAAGGATGCGCATGAGATGTTGGAAGACGGCTTTCCAAACACCGAGTTCAAACTCGTGCAAGAAATCTACGGCCAACATTACGAAGGGTTCTAGGCCAAGAGGCTGCAGTTTCTTGGCGAATGTGTTCTGGTTGAGGGCATGTAAGCATGTAGCATATAAAATGATGACGAGGCTTACAATAGTGGGTGTCCATGATGAGCCTTTTAGCAGACGATCTACCGCTGCACTGCAAACGGGAAGTCCCAACTTGTAAATGAAATCACGGGCTTTCTCAACAAGATCAAGGGAGTAAGTTCGCAAGCTTGATATCCGATTCTTCATGTCGCTGACATAGCCTAACTTATCGACGTCTTCGAGTTTTACAAGACACCTAGGGCAGGGACATATTCCCAGGTCACGTATGGTGGCCAGTAGAATCCTATCAACGGCCATATAAGCGCAAATTTTGCAAGGGACAGGATCAAACTTACTTTTCCTTGTAGTCCGCCGAGTATGTAAAGATACGTGGATAGAAACGACGCCAGACACCGTCTAAGCACTCCATCTTGAAGCCATGTTTATAGGAAGCGACAAACTCTGGATCAAGCATCTTGTCCCATGAGCCCTGTAGCAACTCACGTCGGCAGTGAGTGAGTATCATGGCCTTTCGAGGGCCGGCAGGGATAGCATCACTGATCGAATCGGGAAGCTGTGCAATTGCATTGTCAATTAAATGAGATATTTGCATTCAAAGGTAGGCTCACCGAAGGAAGATATGCAATATGATGAGCGGCACCGGAATTTCGGTCCCAGCGAATGTACTTAGAGAGGTTTGCAAAATATAGATACACCGGCCATAATTTCGCGGTGCCAAAGTTGGTTAGATGTGTTGCATCCGACGAGAGCATAAGGCCAAGTACAACTTTTTCAAGTTGACAACCGGGCTCATTCGGCTGTTTCTGAAGCTTATCGTGGGCTTCAATCCATGCATCTGAGGTATAAGCCTCATCAAAGACGCGATGCTCGGTGCCCGACGGAGACTTCCAGAGCCGCTTGAACGGTGAGAAGTGAAACCAGCGTGCCGAAGCGTCAGCGAGAGCCGCTTTCATTACTGGTAGCAGGGGCCGATGCCACAATCCGGGAACCAAAAACAATTTGCCTGAGCCGTTAGGGTCAACAACGCCGGTGGGTATGCAGATAGAAACATTAGACTGCAACCACCCGTCGCCGTCTGCGGGATTCAGAGGCTGGTTGCCCTCCGAAGCGTCAAGAACCTTGTTTTCTCGCTTGGCGCTGAAACCAGCAAGGTCGGAAAGCCGGAAATCCGCGTGGGTGAGCACTGTCTTGGCCAAACGGTCCACTTCGCCAATAGATTTGCGGCTGCTTCCAGTAATCATCCATTCCATCATGAGATAGATGGACATGTTCTGGAAAGGCCAGGGCGGCGGCCGGGTAGACTCTTTGATCAGGGGGGGCTGAGGTGTGGTATGCGGCTCGGAGAGATCATCCTCATGCACGGCCGAGTCTGGGTCATAGGAAGGGCGATGCTTATATTCGCGCAAGAGACCGAACCGATTGTAGCCAGTACGGATGGTGTCGGAAACATGCAGAATGACGCTGCGTAATACCACAGAGGATCCTGGCGCAACTAGAGGAAGTGGAGCGGGAGCTTCCGGGAACAGGTCATTTGGATGTCTGAAAGCTCTGCGTTGGCGTGCAGGCCTACCGGATGGTGTGACTGTGATTGGAAAAGGCTCAGGGGGGTGGGGAGGGCTGATAATGTCGTCCACCACCTCATTGGACGTGGGTTCTTCCATAATGACATCTTCAACCTGTAGTAGGACTGAGAAAACCGAAGAAAGAAAGCTTCAGATTTTAGACTCACCTCAACAACCCGGTGTTTCTCTTTGATCCGATCCCTTGCATGCTGAAGAGCTTCTTTTCTTCTCTCGAGATGTTTTAGAGCCACTTTCTGTCGGGCCATAGCTGCCTTTGCTCGATCTAGAGCTTGCTGCCGATGGTATAGTACACAGTGTGTTCTGTGCCTTGCCAGGCCCCCCGAGTTGGAGAACCATTGAGTGCAGGCACCACCTTTGCAGTAATGCGGCATGTAGTTCGTAGGATATGAGTGAAAGACTGGAGTGGACGATGAAGGTGTAGGGAATTAGCTGTGATTGCCGAACAATTGGAAAGGGTCGAGCTTCAAGGCGAGTGATCACTTATGTGTCCATGTCGATCATGGAACAGGAGTCCATGATGTGAACGGCAAAAATGATTTCAAAATCATGATCATTGTTGGAAGACAAGCATCAATATCTGTGATTGTTGACCTGGCCGGTGATTTCGGTGCAGCGATTGCTGACCGGAGCCTGTCTGGTGCCTTGATCAACGATTACCATTGCCGACTTCTTCAATTTCTATCGTTGTGGAGTATTGTAGGACTGCAGAATCGTCAGGATTCAACCTCTTTCAAACACTATAAGACCTTCTCTATGCTCTGTGCCATGTCGCCTCCAAAAAAATTATGCTTTCTCCCGCTCTGATATTGCTTTTACCACATGTCTCTCATGCCGACTACAACTACACCCAACTTCCCTGGCCGAACGTAATTGACGACTGGCTGGCAACTCACAACATCGAGATGGAGAATGAAGTGATTCACTCAGGCCATTTGGATCTGCCAAGTCTTGACTCCCCTGATGTTTGCTGCGGTACCCGATTGCTAGATTGGACGGGAATCAGACCACGATGGATGGAAGGGGCCTCTACCACGAGTTGCAGCATTTCTTGCATCTTGCAGTTGAAAGTTGTACCAGTGAGTATTATTTGACTGCTTATCTTGACTACTCTCAGCTTACATGCATGTCAGTTTCTCGATCATAATGATGACGAGTGCTTTGAATTCTCTCTGTACTTATATGCTATTGCCCCGCATATTTCCTTCACGCATCTCAGAAGCCCCATTGCGGTACTTGGCCGATATGAAGGCCTGACCTGCAATTCCGCTGCCCCTCGTTGGACCAGGCTTCTCCCTGGTACGGCTTATGAGATTTGCCAACCGCATCACATAATTGCCAGGATCTTTCACCAGCTGGCGAGCTGGCCTGAGAATTCTAATCCGGTATGCATCTCTACCAGCATTCACTATTCCGATGTTGAGCAAACATCATTCCCATTTCTCTGCAGGAATGCCAATCTGCTATGTGTTCATGGGCTGCAGCTACGAAGGTGTGTTTATTGAACGTCTTCATTTGATTTACAAAATTCAGAACAAGCACAGACTTGCGGCCATCACATGAGATATGAGACATCTATTGTCGATGACACTGGTCCTAGACGGGGAGCTAGAGTACGGAGAATGGCAAAGAAGTTTACGGCTAATCAATAACCTGTAAAGCGATAAGCTTAATATTGTAACATGTAATGTAAACACCCGTACCGGCACGTGTTCTTGGAGAGCCCAGCTGCGAGTTGAGTGCCACGTCTAAATCTCAATGTCGGTATCAACAAGTACAGCCGGCAATGAATGGGTTGTAACTCACGTTGAGCAATGAGGAATCGGATGTCGATACGTGGCATGTAGAATCTATCAAGCCATGCCTGTACGTCAAGTCCGATATTTCGTGCGTTTTGGCTCCGCTTCCATTTTAGCACACCCTGCACGATGATGGTTACTGTGGGGTTGAACCGCTTCCTAATGAAGTCGAGCACCCTGGTGAACCCTGTGTTGTAGCCTCTCACATCGGGCGGCCAGCAGACCTCGATAGTGGCCGTGTGGTATCTAACATTTGGAACTAGTGAGGATTGGTGCAGGAACATAAGGCGCTGGTGGTACGGACCTTCGTTCCATGGGAACCCGCATCTTCATGGTGTTTCAGCCATTCCCGTTGCCGAGTCAGTTGGTGTTTGCAGCCCCGAATGTTGGTCGAGGATTTAGTCGGCGTCGGGTAGACGAGAGCGAAGATGATGCGGTAGTGGGTGATTACCGGATCCCAGCAGTCCAATCGTCGATGGCTGTGTTGGAGGCCACGGGCTCAAGATTGCAGTATTACCTCGCCCACTATCTGCATCATTGATAGATTGTACCAGTAACTTGTGTGATGCAGTAGCCCATATGAGTGCCTTTCCCCCAGGGTCATGGCGTTGACCCAATAGATTCCAGCACTCACGGGGATAACTGGATGGCTCACCGTGTGTACCTGGGCAGAAGGCGCTCGCTGTGGTGAAGGGTCCATGCGGGGCTCCCACAGTTCCTGCCACGTGTAAAGGTAGGGCAGGGCAGAAACGCAAGCTGCATACAAGAAGAATAGAGGCGGGAGACTCGAGAGGGTCCAGGAAGGGGAGATGGCAGAGACAGGGCGCGCTTTGGAGTGGAGCAATGGCAGGTACGTCCATGATGGGCAATCACGGTCCGTGTGTCACACTGTTTATATGTGTTTGGGAGTGGCAGCTCGCGACACCGACCAGTGTTTGGATTCTATCTCATTTTCTTTCGCGTTTTCAATCTATTTTGAGAGGCAAATACATGTATTAGATACTAATACATGTAGGGTTTTTGTATTGTGACGAGCAGCCAATAACTGAGCTCGCGCGATGATGTGCATAACTGGCTCGAGAGTAGAGCCTATCTGCATGCATAAACCACTGCTTGGCCTTCAGGATCAGGCCTCCTACGTCAAGTTAGTACGGATATGAGGATCATCATGAGATGGGAGATAGGAGGAGATAGGAGGAAAGACGATATGATGTCGATCTTCGTTCAAAAAGATTGCCGCCAAATCTGGATTGAAGTTCTGTAACTTCAATCCAGATTTGGCCCTGTCACTGCTTTTCACACCCTATCGACAACGGCCACCATGGGCGACAAAGCAACTCAATGTTCAATGCTCGCCTATTTCAGCAATTTGTGAGCGGACGCACCGGCTGGAATGAGGGTGGAATGCCGGATTTCCGGTCGTGGAAATGGGGGGTCGAGACCGCATGTTAACGACACCCCCCACTCCTGTCCGACGTTCGCGAATTGGGCCAGTAGCCGGAGCCCACTGCATGAAACATAATATAGGGGTATGTTTCATAAATAGCAACACATATTGTGCAGGGCTGCGACTCAGGGCGCGCAACTGCAATCCCCGCCGGGATTTAGTTATGCGCCCTTGCCTCCCTTGCCGATGTGCGCACAGCGCATCTGTAGTAGCTAATTACGCTATGCCCAGGACCTACGCTCGCACCCATGCACACAGCTCGACGCGCCCACCAACGCAGCAGCAAAGCGCGTACACCCCTGCCCTACATGCCCACTGATCTCCATTGTGCGTGCATCCCTGCAACATCTCGATTGCATATATGGCTAAGAACTAAGACTGCGCCGTCGACGAGCGCAAGTATCCGGTGTATATGTACGTGTTCCACTCTCAAACTGCCTTCCACCCATCTCCGCGTTCCACTCCGCCACACCTCAAGTCCTGCTCGAAGACGATTTGTGATCCCTCCCCGCCGGTCGAGGTCGACGAGCACCAGAAGATGATCTGCACCAGGCGTGAGATCCAGCGCAGCTGCTCGTGCTGTCGAAGCGGCAGAGCTTGATACACAGTCGGTGCAAGCACCTGCACACACCGTCGCTGCAGCAGTGCCTGCTCGTGCCTGCTGCCCTCCTCGCACGCATGATCACCCGCCTCCGCCCCCTATGCCCTGCCCCGTGGTCTGGGCCCTTCCACCCACCATTTTTCTCTTTGAGAGCGCTGCCTATCCGCCCTTATGGCCTGTACATATCAAATCACATCAACGCCGCTGACTTTATCTAGCCCGTCCTTCCTGAGCTTAGTCTCTAGGCCCGCAAGAAGCATCTGTGATTGCACATCTACCCCGCCTTGACGGCCGCCTGTCTCAGTCAAATCCCGCCCCGCTGGTCCTGCGAGCAAGTTCGCGCTGGAATATGCCGCACCGGTCATTTAGCGCTTCGGCGACGTGCAGAAAGGGGAAGGTTTGACGATGGGCCAATGATATTTTGCTACTGATGCACAGGAGAGAATGCAGGATGTCCTTACACGTCGCATATGTGCGTGTGTCGCTATCCCTGCCAGCCGACTCAACCTCACGAGTATCTCCCCACCCGGCGCTGCAGCGTGGAGGTACGCGCACAATTTCAAGGTGCTCTGGCGGTAGGACCCTTCCATCCCACAGCCAAGTCCCGCCTTTGCCGGTCCTGCGAGCAACTTCGCGCTGGAGTACACTGTGCCGGTCGTCGAGGGGGCTATTGCGGAAGGGCGATGTGTGCCTGCACTATGCCGGTACAGCGCGCGAGAGCTACTTGGGCATGGATCACCAGACGGCTTACTTACTACATAAATTTAAGAGCTTCGCAACATAAATTCAAATAATAATAAAGTACAAATAATACATAGACCGTGACTGGGCTCTTTGCTAGATTCATGTAGGACTGGTAGTTAAACTTGCTTGGCATAATAGCTCGACATAGAGCGAAAGTATCCTGCAACGGCATGGCGT
Source organism: Athelia psychrophila (assembly GCA_001630335.1). Classification (NCBI taxonomy): domain Eukaryota; kingdom Fungi; phylum Basidiomycota; class Agaricomycetes; order Atheliales; family Atheliaceae; genus Athelia; species Athelia psychrophila. The sequence continues at coordinate 180,604 of KV417547.1, read as the reverse complement.
ATCTCAGGTATGCTACAATGAGGCTGGTAAACAATAATAAAACACAATAATTATCAGTTGACAGCGGCAAAATGCTATACAAAAAGACAGTTTACCTTGATTTTGCGAACAGCCTTGACAGCGGCGCAAACAAAAGGCTGGTTGCCGCGGAGCCCGGCACTCCAATCAGGGCGGAATAGCTGCTCGTGGTTCATACCAAATATTGCAGGCGCGCCAACGGGAGCAGGATTGGGAAGTCGATGCTTCCACACCCCACAAACAGCACCATTCGGCCGGACGACCTGTGAGCACGACCATGTTGCCCCAACGAGGTGCAATGATTCTGTTTTCACCACAAGCTGAAATGCAAACAGATTGATCAGTTTGCCACCAAGTTCAAAAATTGAAACAACTCACCGACAATGATTGTCGATCGACTCCAACATATCTTGATTTAGGGCCTCGGGCTTGTGAGCCGTTGATGCTGCTAGGTGTTGAGGAACTTATGGTATCTTCCCCCATGACCCGTTGCAAAGATTCCCGACTGACAATCGTAGCCTACAAGAAGCATCAGCTTCTAATTTAATTAAACAGTAATTGCAGGAAACTCACCAAGTCGGTCTCTGCTTCAAAAATTGTGAAATCATGATCCATGGATTCGTCAATGTCCTCAAATGCCATGGGACTGCTGCCAGATTCAGACTCGAAAGCAGGAGTCTGAGATGTATAGCCGACGGCTGCACGCTCCATTTCTTCTATAAGCTCGGCAATATCGTCATAATATATCACACTGTCAGAGAGAGAATTGTTGGATTTGTTGACAGGGTCTGGACTCGGTGGGAGTTCAAGATTCATCAAAATAAGCATGTCAAGCATGTTCTGGTGGTCGGTTGAATTGATAGATAAAAGTGCAGAGGCCATTTTGCGCTGAGAGGAAGGAAGAGATGTGGAGTGGCTGGGGAGAGGCTGATCTGAGCATGTGTATTTATGAAAGTGTTTCAGTTTCCATTTCACGACAGGGACGAATGCAAGAAATAATTGGCAAAGAGAATATACAAATTACAAACATCATAAAATGGATACAAATGAGCAGCTTTAAGATCTGGTTGTTAGTTCCTTGGAGCACCGTGAACGGTAAATTTACACATACCTTCTTTTTAACGGCATGTCAATTAATTGCGGAGGAGTAGTCAATATGGCGGATACCCTTGACACGGTCCTTGCCGTATTTGCACCTGCACTGGTGTTGTTTCAGAGCGCGGGCATTCTTGATCATGCGCGCACGGGTGGGGGTGACCGGCGGGCGGCGCTGAACTGATACACGATCGGACAACACTGGCTAAATTTGGGTTAGACAAGAAGGATAATTGAGATGGAATGTAATGTTTACCATGACTGAGCCCACCCATCGCATCATCCGGGAAGGGAGATCACCTTGACCCATATTTTCAGCCCAAGCTGACATATGTAGGTACAATGCCATGAATGTGTCGATGGGTTGCTGAAATTGCGCAGTGGGTGTCTTCATTCTCGTCCATATTGGTGCATTAAGTGCCAGATTATTTCCCGTAAATCGTTCGAGGACAATGCGGGGGCTGTCGCGTTGCAGACAGTGCGGGGCTGCAAATTCGCCCACATGTGCAGTAAGGTATAAAACATACAGTTGCAGACTCCCAGAAGCTGTGGCCTGCGAAGATCACTATGTCAGTGGTTGTTACTTGAGTGTGATTGATGGAAGGCTCACAGTACATTCCATTGTGACAGTGCATGTGACATGCTGTGATATCGGGCTCAGCAGCATCAAATATTCTCTAAGGAAGACGATGCTCGGGGTTCGCGAGTTGGAGCGAAGCCATCGATCGACTCTACCCGGTAGCCGACAAGTGTTGTAATAGTATTCTCGCCTTTGCACGAAGGTAGCATCTGTAGGGAGTGGCAAGCCAACAACTGAGAGTGCGTTCAGATCCAAAGGCTCATCCATGACGTGACAGAGCGGGTGGGTGACAATCAGACAGGTTTGTCCATTAGCAAGGCTCTTCATAGGCCTAAATAGCAATCAGCGCGCCCAAGCTTTCAGAAAAGAGCGAGAACTTGAGACCAATCTGTATGCCATGCAACCCTGCGCTACAATTCTTCCGTATTTTGAAATTTGAAAGTTGGGCCCACCAACACAATAGCAAGCTGCGAATATTTGACCTGCACATGGTTGAAACCGAGTCCGAAACCTTGAGAGTCTCTCGCTCACGGCAACATGAATGGACTTCGGAATCATTGATCCCTCCCAGACTGGTGGTAATCGCTGCTAAGATGATCGAGCGGCGAGCCTGATCGAGCCAAGGTTTGTCCCTGTATGCAATTGCGCTCTGTCACCTGCCCATCTGACCGCTCGGCCATCACCTCCTATTCTGTGCCGGTCAGCAATTGTGTGTTTGCGTGGGAGACTCTGGCATTGATTTCCTCCTCTGGTGGTATCCTACGGTCCTGGCTTGTCTTGTACTTGTGTCTTTCCATCTCCCCCAATTTGCAGGTGCTTCCCTTCAATTAAATATCTTGATTTCACAATGCCTTCTCTCCTACCATCCATCCAAACCATCCATCTATGTCATCCGTAGACACATCTCCACCTCCCGAGCCAGAACAGTCATGGAAGCAGAGGTATCAGGAGCTTGAAGCTCAAATGACCGTCACCAGGAACCTCGATCCCACTGCAGAAACGTGAGTCCAATGCAAGCTAACTCGAGGGCTACCTGATGTTTGAATTTCACAGTGCGAAAGCCGCACAAATCAAAAAAGGGCGTTTCTTTCGACGGATGGTTGACATGTTCGCTGTACCTGCAGATCTGATCACGGAGAACCATCGTCGTTTGGAGGCCGAGGTGTCTGATGAAGTCCTCTCCTCCACCACAGAGTGCGTGAAGCAGATATTTCATTTTATCATTGCTGAAATTACCGCCTGGCAGAGAGGATCGACTTTTCCGCTCATACAAGATTCTCATCCAACATGTCCCTCTTGTAGAGTCACTCGATGAATAAGGCTCCAACCATTTCATTTATTTACTGTTTAAAACTGTTTATACCATTTACATTTACTGTTTAAATACACCAGAGGCCAATAAATGGTTGTAAACATTTATAAATGGTAAATGGTTGTTGTAAACAGTTAATTCATTGAACCTCTCACAGAGGTGAGTCAGAGACTCAAAGCCT